>JAQGAO010000780.1:0-29529 GCA_034697705.1 Ommatoiulus sabulosus | reverse complement strand
ATGTTCATTATTTTAATGTAATTCACGCATTCTTTGTATAGTGACCACCTGTGTACAGTGACCAACATAGCATTTTTGTTGGTGGTCACTCTTAACAGGTTTTACTGTATACGTAAAAAATCAAAAAATACTAAAGACAATGTACAAAATCAATATTCAACTATTAAGACAAGGTAGACAAGATTTTAAAAATTACATATTTTTCAAAATAATATTTATATCTTGAAATATATCTCACGTGTTTTAATTTGGCATTTATAAAGTAGCATTTAATATACTGTATACAATAATTGCAATAGTCCTAAAATATTGCAAATATTAAATACATAAATATATAAATAAAATAAAGGTGTATTTCTTGATAGATACACGATATATATTTAGATTTACGGAATGTATTGAAACATTTTGTTGTGGATTAAGTAATACATGTTGCACATGTATATTTTTAATGACATATTCAACTTTAAATACTTTCTAAGATGCGTGTTAGCAAATTCATTGCATTAAAAAATATGAAAATTATACTTGTATAATGTTATTGTGTAATTATGTAACGATTTTGAGTTGCTAAAAGCAGGTAAAATCATAACTCGAAGGCTCGAGATGGAAAATTGATACTTTCAATTTAAATTGCAAGTATGCTAGTAACTAATTAAAAGACAAAGTAATGTGAAATGCACTTAAGGAAAGCATTTCATTGTGTAATTATTACAAAAATGTAACAAATTTCCAATAAACTTACCATAGGCCACAGCCAAAATAGCTAAGAAGATTAATACTCGACTCATCGTTGCTTGAAACAATTTGTCCAGATATTGCTAGTCAGGTATCGTTTCGTTTGTGTGAAAAACCTGCGAAAATGCCTCTTTTTATACAAATTTTATTTTTGTAATCTTCGACTATCGTTTAACGTAAACGACCAATCGGGGTTGAATTTGACGTTAACACACGTCTCATAATCTTAACATTTTACCAATTTTTAGTCATAAGGTTGAACATTCAGTAAATAAAAATAGATTTCGAAAAAATTTTAAAAAGTTATTGTTGCTATCTATTTCCTACACAAGAGAGATTTTATGATAAAGCATGAAGGACGAAGGATCAACAAGCCAACAATTTACGATCATCGGAAAAAAGAGTGATTTCAAGAAATAATTACTAAGGTTTTAGAAATATAAATGAGTTTGGAATTCAAACTGGAAGAAAAGCAATGTGAAGGTATGTTCAACGTTTGCTAAAAAACAAGATCATTTAACGTGCGTGTAGTAATGTTTCTACTAGTTATGAATTAAGTTTGTTGTACGAGATATGGTATTACCAAATATAAAGTTCAATAAAGTTTCTTTCGGTGGTTATATGCATGTACTTGCCACGCAAAATTTATTTTCATGTAATATTTACATTAAAAATATGGATTTGTTAAATTGTTTTACCTTAGCTAGTTCATAAAATTGTGCGGTATATATTCCTCAATATTTTGAAAAAACAAATTGTAAAATAACGTATAAAGAATACATTTTTCAAAATTGTGGCGAATAAAATTAACAAATTGTATAGAATAAATTAAAACAAATTGCAAAAAAATGTCACAATGAAATTAAATATAGAGAGGTTTCACGAGCAGATATTTTTCCCTTAAAATTGATGAAAATGCTCAAAATTCTAACATTGAATTTTAAAATTAAACAGCAATAGTTGTTTTGTTAAATGGACTTGTTGGGTTTAATTCGATCAGTTGTGCATTTCATAAATAAAAATAAATTGGAAAAATCTAATAGCCACTATTATATCTAAATAAATTATTAAGAGTTGCCAATTCTTGATAAATTAAGCTTAGTGCAACATTAAAATCCATTACTAATTTACCTGTATTATAAAATCCATTATAATTTATCTTCAATTAGTTTTGTTGTCATGTTATAGATGTTTCAAGAACGATGCATTTCACATAATAATTTCTTTTCATTACTTGTTTAGATATAGCTTTATGAAAACACTTGTTAAAAGCTAGTAAACGTTCATCTTTGAAAATTGAAAACTTGTCAATTTCAAAATATGTTTTAATCAAATATGATTGTTTATTTAGTATTGACCATTGGTAGTGTACCCATAGTGCAAATATCTTAATTTTCGTGTTAACGCTTAGCGAATTAATGAACTCAACGAGTAGTAATTATTTAATAAAAGAATTAAATAAAAACTACATATCGTTTGAAAACATCATCAATGAACTGTATAATATAAGAATTGAATGTGCCATGATTTGGTAAATAAACCATTAATGGCCAAATAATATTTAGCAAGAGATGGCATTAGCGGTATCAATTAAAACCAACTTTAAAATCATTATGAGAATGATATTATTCAGCCTCAGAAGAACTTCTGTTTGCTTCAGTAAAACTTCAACTGAACTAAACATTTTCATAGTTAATTTAAACAAATTTCATTTTAAAGGCTGGTATACGACGTAAAATGTACTTCATGGTAGTTTAAAATAGAGCAATGACGTAATTCAATTACACAATATTCGTAATATTCATTAAACAGTACTTCTATGAAAATTGTAATACGTGTAGTTTGCATTTTGGTTTGCTGATTTGATTCGATTCATTTTTTTTATTATTATAAATCACCGCTTGTAGTTAAATCCCCGTTTTTCTTATTTAAAACCTTAATCCTGTCAGCAGCTCGACTTTAGTAACATCGTAGTTAGAATAAATGCTACTACAGTATCACGGGTATAATAATTTCAGTAATTATAACAAAACATATTTCCATCATGTATCAACTATTTAATCGATTCAAACAAAAAGTCCTTTTACAGTAATTAGTAAATGTACATTTATTACCAAAATGAACAAAATTTAAACGATCACGAGTTAAGGTCAGTTAGTCACTTTCTAATGTTGACCGTCTGGGCAAAGTGGACAATGCAAAGCATCAGGGAACACACATTCCCTACCAGCTTGGTACCAGCAAGTACCAGCCACACATTCTGATTCAATTGGCTCCAAATCTTCATCGCATTCGTAGAAAACTGCGCAATCGTAATCGTCCGCTAAGTACTGACCATCCTGAGTGCAAGAACCTACAGGTACAACACATTTGACTTCAGTTCATTTGACCAGAAATCGAGGCAGAAGTCGCAGAAAATCATTTTAAACTTGCAAAAAATGCATTGGCATAGCATTAGAAATGCACGAAAGTACCTACAAAAGTGTGTTCTAGATTTTAATCTTATCAATATCCTATCATTCAACCATTGTGGGTTTTTACGTGCAACGATATTATTTGAAGCGTTATCAATTCAACATAACTAGAAAATTCCAACAGGTGAGTTCATAAACTAAAAACTTTCCACACTTCAGGACGTCCTCCTGTAGGGGGTAGGGGGGGATAGGTTGAGACACGGACCCGACGTGGACAGGGGGAGGAATAAGGATATGACCAATTCGGACGTCCACTTGAAAAAAAATGCCAAATAAAATCAGTTCTTAAAGTAAAAGGGAAATTGAGCGTCATATCGCGTAGGAGATGTGTTATAAATTGCAAAAGTCAGTAAACAGGTTACCTCCTATCCTGGAAAACCTGGAAAAGTCAAAGAACTTAAAAGCTCATGGTCCATTTGCAAACTTTCAAATTTTCCCAATACAAATTTGCAAAATTGTTATTTTTCTCGAGCATAAATTCGCAAAATTTTCAATCTTTTCCGAGGTCATCTTTAAAAAACTTTTCCACGATTTCTCGAGGACAAATTTGCAAGATTTTCCACGTTTTTCCAAGTACAAATATTCAACATTTTCAACTGCTTTCGAGCACAGATTTGTAAGATTTTCAACAGTTTCCGAGGAGAAATTTGCAAAATTTCCAACAGATTCTGGGGACAAATTGGCAAAATTCTCAACCTTTTCAGATTACGAAATTTACGTTTTCCTAGTACAAATTTGCTAAACGTTCAAAACTTTCCGAATACAATTTTTTAAGTTTCGGACGTCCGATCGGAAGTCCGATTTTGGGTAAATTTTGAGGACGTTCGTTTTGAATGGCCCCTTATCAAGTAACTCATAAGTGACGCTCGTCTCGTCCATTGGCATAATCTCGTAATTAAAAATTAATTACACACAGTAAAAATTACATTACATTTACAAATGATAAAAATTGGATAAAAAAATTAACAAATTTTCTAAAGAACTAATTCAGATGAGGTGCCGCACAATTAACATGCTGCATATTGCTACAAAGGTATACAATGTATACAATAATCTTATGCACACACGCGAAAGGTCATATATGGAAGTATGCTGAATTTTTATGTAAACTATAAACCCAAAAATGAAATTTACCAAAATTCTTTGCACCCGTAAAATATATTTGATATCAATAACCAGATATAAAATATTTTTTAGAAGTGAAAGCGTTTAGTTATAGAAAATACATATTTTATACCACATATATAAGAAATACATTATTTTTTTGTAATTACCAACAGGTTCTCCGTGAATCGTGCCTGAAAATCGCATAAAAAAGAGTTAATTAAGTTTGGAAAATCGAAAAATCAATTAAGTTAAAATTTTAATTTTAACGATGAATTAATTTATTTACCAATCACCACGCCCAAGATGACACACAATGCGAGTAATTTCATCATAATTTCACTGAATTGAAGCCTCTCAAAAAATTCGTTCAAAATCTAACGCTCGTCTGTCTCTGTCCAAACTAACTTCTGCTTTATATATTCCTCGATGCAATATTTTTTAAATTAGATTTAATAAATGAATTTTATCTCCAATTATCATCTGATAAAACCAACCCAGGGACAATTCTCACGCAAATTTGAACATTTTCATTTATCCGCATTGCATCCCATTGGTCGAAAACGAGGAAATATGTACAAAAAAATATGATGAGATTAGTTTATCCTTGATTAAGATAATTTAAGTCCGATTACATTCAGAGACAATCAAATTGCCAACGAAGAAGTTCACAGATTTGAAAACATAATCAGTCAAATCATCAGATAAATTTGTAATGAAGCAGCCTACTTTTAATTCTATTGCTCTATTTGTAAATCGAGTGCATACTTTCTATTTAAATGTAAAATTTGTATTCAAATGTAAATTATCCTTGGAACACCTTATACATTCGACTCAGATGCCATAACACTATATTAGAATGCATACAGCGCTGGATTTTAATTCAAATGTACAGTAAACGTTTTAGGGATCATCCATAAAGGACGTCCTGTATTTTTTCAGGTTTTTAGACCCCCCCCCCTCCCCCCTGTCCGCCCTTGTCCTGTTTATGTAACCCACGCCTCCCCCCTTGCACATGTCCCGTCCAATTTTGAAAACAACGTGTTGATTACATAAGCAATTTGTAACATGTTCCTTATAAATTTTTACTTTGAAAAGATTACCATTAGTGAACCACAGACCTAGAGAATATTATAGTATTAATTTAAATAGATGAAAAAATAATTGAATATACTGAAGAAAGCAACAAATTTGCCTATAAATTGACTAGCCAGAAAATAAAACCAATGAAATCAATTTATTATCTAAAAATGATGACAGTTTAAGCACAAGTTGACACCCGGACGTCCAATTTCCTTGAACCCCTCCCCCCCCCGTGTCCCATTCCCCCCCCCCTCCCTCCCTCCCTTTGCCGGACGTCCTTCATGAACGACCCCTTAATCAAATGCGAAAGATTATGTAATTTCCGAAACGCTTATCGACTGCCCAATATTTCACAGTAATTCCAAAAATTACATGTATATTTAAGTGTTCACTATAACATAAGAACATAACATTTAAATTGATATGAAACCGTATATTTGAATGTAAACGTTCTACCTGTGCTCGAATGCGCCAGATTTACATTATTTCCATTCGAATACCCTAAAATATATTTGAAATTTCTACTATTTTATTTTATTTCTTAATATTTCTATTTAATTTTCAAAAACTCTTTTCAATTGCGCAACATTCAACACTGTACATCATTCCAATTTTCATTACTGTAGATTTAACATTGGAATTTTTCAGAAATTCATTTAGAACGTTGATCGTTATATTCGAACGAGCGGAATTTCATTCTTATTCCTGCCCAATTAATAAATAAAATTAACAACGAATCTCGGTGCAATTTACCAATTTTATTCGCAATGCTCCAACGTGATTCTGCGCAGAAAAAAAAGACAAGAAACAGACGAGCAAAAAAAGAAATGAAATCGTAGAGATATTTAAATTACATTGAATTTATTAAAACAGTTTTATTCCAATTAAACACAATTTGCGAACAACATTTTTATGTGCATGTGCACATATCAGGATCTGGGAAGACGCATTCTCTGGCAGCTTGGAACCAACAAAGTCCTTCAGCACAATGATCTTCAATTGGTTCCAAATCTTCGTTGCAATGGTAAAAAGTACCGCATTCGTAATCATCGGCTAAATACTGACCATCTTGAGTACAAGAACCTGCAAAATTCATTAAATTTAACATTATTTTTAGATTAAAATTTCTATAAATCAGGGGAGAAATAAACACAACTTACCAACAGGTTCTCCGAGGCCTTTCTGGTTCTTTTTATGGAAATCAGAGCCTAAACATTTGCAAAAAAAATCGGTATAAATTCTAAAACTACAAGATTTCTAACGCAATTTTCAAAAAATACATGTATATGTATGCTACAAATTTTGTACAAATTATTGTATCGAAACAGTTTTGATAATTTTGGACGAAAAAGATAGTAGAAATAATGGGATCACGTGACGAAATAAATACAAAGAATAGCCTTGAACCGCTACAATTTGGATGAAATTTTCAGAAGAATTTAGCAAACATTCTTGGCCCAATATTCAGAATGACCGTAAATCTCAATTACAAAATGTTAGATGACATTTTCCAAAATATTAAGGGAAAACTCCTAAAGCATACGTGTAAGTTTTTTGATTAAGTTTCACAAAATTAAAAAAAATTACCCAATGCAACGGCTAAAACGAGGCACAAAATGAACACTTGCTTCATGGTTAATGCAACTTCTGAAACTAAAAATCCAACAAGTGAAGCAGCGATGATTTTGCGATGCAACTAATGTTGAAGAATCATAATCAACATAATATTTATATAAGAAATTTTAATTGCACAATCATATCTTCCATTATCATTAGATATCGTTTTTCATCTGACACTGGCCTCGTGTATCTTGCGAGGTTTTGTGATACGGACAAAATTCGTGATATATCCAAATTCGTCTTTTAAATATACATGTATATTATTTTATCTGTTCTACGTAAAATGCAGGGTGGCACATACTGCAATAACCAAAATCAGATAAAAATTTCCCAAGTAAATAAGTGCGATAAGATTACTAAGAGCATAATGAACTCGAAATATGGAGGACACCCTGCATCTCTCTACAGGATGTATCTCAAGTCAAATACTGCCACCACTACAAAGAGTTTAGGGCCATTCAAAAAGGACGTCATCATGTAGGAG
Organism: Ommatoiulus sabulosus; assembly: GCA_034697705.1. Classification (NCBI taxonomy): domain Eukaryota; kingdom Metazoa; phylum Arthropoda; class Diplopoda; order Julida; family Julidae; genus Ommatoiulus; species Ommatoiulus sabulosus. Next base: position 22,026 of record JAQGAO010000780.1, on the reverse strand, counting down.
GTAGGGGGAATAGGTTGAGTCACGGACACATGTGGAGAGGGGGAGGGATGGGGGTATGACCAACTCGGACGTCCACTCAATAAGAAAAAAATGCCAAATAAAATCAGTTCCCGAACTAAAAATGAAATTGAGCGCAATATCGCATAGGAGATGTGTTATAAATTGCTAAAGTCAGTAACCAGGGAATCTCCAATACTGGAAAACCTGTAAAAGTCAGAGAACTTAAAAGCTCTGGGCCCATTCGCAAACATTCAAATTTTCCCATACAAATTTGCAAAAAAAATTCATTTTTTTCGAGCATAAACTTGCAAAATTGTCAACCTTTTCCGAGGTCATCTACACAAATTTCACCACGTTTTCTCTGGGACAAATTTGCAAAAATTTCCATGTTTTCCGAGAATAAATCTTCAACATTTTCAACTGTTTTCGAGTTCAGATTTGTAAGATTTTCAACAGTTTCCGAGGAGAAATTTGCAAAATTTCAAACAGATTCTGAGGTCAAATTAGCAAAATTCTCAACCTTTTCATAGTACAAAAGTTACGTTTTCAGAGTACAAATTTGCAAAACTTTCACAATTTTCCTAATACAATTTTTTAAGTTTCGGACGTCCGAATGGGGGGAAGGGGGTCCTGATTGACCGGACACAATACGGACAATCGTAATTGTCTGCAAAATACTGACCATTTTGAATATAAAATTAACATATACATGTACATGCTTTCCCTGTACAGGGTGTACCCAACGTCAAATTCTATTATCATTATACGAAGAAACAAAATTTAACCGTACTCAACTTGGTGCACAGCATGCATCCATATACAGTATGTGTATATTGTGGATACATGTATATACGCTTAAATGGAGTAGCAAAATTAGAGGACAACAGAGTTGCCAGCAGACGACAAAACGGAACAAATGTATGCATTTTGAAAAATAAATACAATAAATTTATTACAATTATTACATTAATTTCACTCGTTTTACAAATATTTCGCAGATTTACACAAATTTTATAACAAGATTTACATTTGAATTTGGTGTTTATTTAGGACAAGTGCAAGTACTTGAGTCGGGAAACACGCATTCTCTAGCAGCTTCGTACCAACAAAGACCAGTATCGCAATGCATTTCTACAGGCTTCAAGACTTCGTTGCAGTGGTAAAATGTGGCACAATCAATACTGTCTGACAAATATTGGCCATCTTGAGTACAAACTCCTGAAAAAAAATATTATCAGCACTTTTTTTGCTAATAGCGACACCTATGGGTTCGCAATGTTCTACGTTCTACTGACCAACTGGAGCCCCAAGACCTTTCTGTTTCAATGCTGAGCCTGAAAAATGATCATGCAATGAAATGTTTTTATTACAAATCCACAAAATACACAACATTTATTTATGTAAATATTATAATCTTTAGGCTATTCATAAGAAAGTTGTTATTTAAGTAATGTTTAAATTTAAATGATGTTTAAAATATGTTAAAACATATTGAAATTATTGTCAAATTGTCAAGAATTTTATCAACTATTTTTAAATATTTAACGGTTAAAAATTTTATTGAGAAAGTAAGGAAAAATAAAAAATTTTAAATAGACGATTCGATGTTAGGATAACGTCCGCTTCTCCCCCCATCCCAAAAAAAAACAAAATAATGAGAAACTAACACAAATGTTTTCATTTTTTAAAAATAAATTGGAAAATATAAATACCAAAATCTTGAGTCTACCAATTTTTTTTAAACTTTTAATTTTAAAGATTAAACCAACTTCAAAAGATTCCCGTCTAATTTATTTTATTTTGAATAAACTTATTTTTAAAATTAGGTCAATGTATTGATTTAATCCTAATAAAAATGAGACTGTGGCAGGTATTTTTTATTCCAAAAATACTTTAAATAAAAAATAAAAGCAAAATTGGCTTAGTTTTGGGGAAATTAGTATTTTTATACATGAATAGCTTACCATAGGCAACAGCAAATAGAACGAACATTACTAATACTAGCTTCATGTTTGTTTTTGGTAAACTTTTTTAACAAGATTCAGCAATTGAAGTGAATTTTGTGGTCGAATTACGTCTTTATATATAATAGTATATACTGGCCTTCAATAGTAGTTTATTTTTCATCATTTATCATTTGATAACATGGGGAATTTTAAACTAACACGTGATTTTCCACTAATCAAAATCTGGCTTGAAAGTGGAAGTGACTGGATATTTTGTGAAATCATATCGAAATTTCTCAATTTTATCTCAATGCAAGCAGGGTATGTGGTTGCACGGACCTTAAATTAAAGTCTTATTAGCTACTAAGACTTTAATTACAGTAAATGACATACTCTAATATATTAAATTAAATCAACTGAAATTAAAGCTAAGGAGAATTTTAATTTGTTGTGGCAAACGATCATAATGGGGTCAACAATTATTATTAAAATTTACAAAATCTAAAAGTTCTAACTAAGAAATAGCTAATGCAAATTAACTAATAAAATGTACAAGTTCGAAACTTAATTCAAAAACTGTGTACAGGGTGATCTCTAAATTCATTGCTCAACAAAAACAATTAAAAGCTTATATATCTTTAATATGGTAAGAGATACGGAGATAATTCTTTCAGATATCCCTTAAAGTCGACCTAGGGCTATCTGGAAGCCATATTCCATGTGACCTTGAATGCCGCGTTCAAGGTCATCCATTTCCCTGCCCGAGGTTTTTGCAGATATCTCAAAAACCGCTGCAGATAGGATCCTAGTGTCAATTAGAAAGTTGTATGGCGATGCCTAATTAGTGCAATAGCGCTGGTTTCATATTTTTAAAACAAACCAAAGCAAGATGGAATTTTATTTCTCCACGAGTGACAATAAAATGTGCAGGCTGAATCTGCACGACACCATAGCTTTGTCGAACGATGAAATTGTAAACAATTGATAGATCACACTTACTAGAATCATATAACATGATATTGCCATATCTATATCATATCGTTCTGTGCTGGTTGTCAGTGCACATTCAAAATGATCATTTGCCAGTGTGGTTGTCTGGAGACTATATGTACATTTCTTTATGTACAACATGAAATACAATTACCTTAACACATGGTTATGTTCAACAATTTTAGCAGGTCTGAAGCATCGTTTTTTGCAGTTTTTAAAGCTATGGTTTCCTGCAGATTCAGCCTGCACATTGTACGGTCACTCGCGGAGAAATAAAATTTCATCTCGCTTTGGTTTGTTTTTAAAAATATGAAATCAACGTTAGTGCACTAATTAGGCATCGCCCTACAACTTTCTAATTTACACTAGGATCCTATCTGCATCAGTTTTTGAGATATCTGTAAAAAAACATGGGCAGTTTCACATTCAAGGTCACAGATAATATGGTTTCCGGATAGTCCGTGGTTGACTTTAAGGGATATCTGAAAGAATTATCCCCGTATCTCTTGCCACATTAAAGATATAATTTTTATTTCGTTGGGCAGTGACTAGAGATCACCCTGAATAGTAATCATTAACAACGTGTTGCATAAATGATTAATTATAAAGTGTTAATTATGCTTAAAACAATATTCATGCCAAGGAAACTTGTTTGTTGAAAAGTATGTTTAGAGCAAACATATGGAGAAAATGGACAAACATGTTTATAACTTAAATCATTTTATGTGATTTGCTGTATTTTACACATCAGAGTCTCTAATAAAATGCATCTAACAAAGCCTCCCATTAAATTCTAATAATAATACAGGGTAAAAAAAAAGGTTGTAAAAAATAATATTTACAGGGTGTCTACAAAATCTACAAGCAATGTGTATGAGTCTTAACTACGAGCAGGTAAATCAAAATACACTACAACTATTCAAAATTTATCAAAATAATTAAGGAAAAATTTATAATTATTATATACCATTTTAAAAATTACAATTAAATCAGCTCATGAACGGAAAAAAATTTACAATTTTCAGTTCTTAATATGTCAAAACTACGAAGAAAAAATAACAAACAAAATAAGATTAAAATAAACAATTACATTAATTTTATTCTCACAAAGTTTTCATTTTTAACATTGGCAGTAATTCTTCAACGAATTAACAAATTCTGATAAAAATACATTTGTTGGATTTGGTGTTTATAAACAGTTGCAGGTGTCTGCGCTTGGAAACACACATTCTCTAGTAGCTTCGAACCAACAAAGACCAGTATCGCAATGCATTTCAACAGGCTCCAAGTCTTCGTCACAGTGGTAAAAGGTTCCACATTCATAATCGTCTGCTAAATATTGGCCATCTTGAGTGCAAGTTCCTGTCGATATAAAACGATAAAATGTTAGATTCGTACACTTTGCAATAACAAGTTAATAAAAATACAAAAATGTATCAAAATACTGACCAACAGGTGCTTTAAGCCCACTCTTCTTGTGCAAAGCTGAGCCTGTAAATTTATTAAAATTAAAAAATCATCGTGGAAAATTCAAAAAATTAAACTAACAAATAAGAAATTGTGCGTGTTTCAAGAATACAATTATTTATCTACGTTTTAAATATTTAAAATCGAAAATGTTTTAGTTTTACATATAATTTAGTTGTTAACGTGCGTAAATAATTACAAATCGATGAAATTATAGCATTTATTCATAGTGAACAGATACACTTTATTTGGAATTATTTTCGACTGTTATTTCAACGATGTTAGGGAGAATGCGAAATGCGAAATTGGCAACACTGAATGTGAAAAGTTATTTTACTTAACCTAAATTGTCCGATCACGGTAGAAACACATGTATTTTTGTGCGAACAATAATAATTACTGTAATTAATGCAACTTACCAAAGGCAACAGCCACAATCAAGCATAAAATGAACACTTGCTTCATGTTTGTTATTTAAGTTTCTCAACAAAATTCAGTCTCTGTACAGGTCTTCAGTAAGGTACATTAGGTGTTGCGTGGCACCTTTATATACCGATCCTAATCTACATAATTTTATTTCTCATGTCACGATTGCATGATTGTTATATTGATTATCTTCAATTATCATTTGATAGCATTTGATATTCGCAAAACCTCGACGAGTATCTCACATTGATATTCTAAAATCCAAAGTACGGATTTTAAATTTCTGTTCAATATCATAAGGTTATTTTGATAAGGGGATGTACAGGAGGAAGTGCAACAAGAACTTGCAATTAAATATCCCTTAATTCTTGGAAAATGTATATCCAGAAATTTATCAGTTAACGATACTTAGTCATTTCAAATGTAGCCCACAAATTTCCATATAAATACGATACAATTGTCAAATTATCTAATAACAAACCATTATGATGAACTTAATTTATGACAAGCACCGTATTTTAAATACTACAGTATAAGAGGAAATTGTTATAGATATATACGTTTTTATAATTGTTAATTATATAGAAAAACATCTTAACCAAATACGTTTTAACAAAAAAACAGTACATCTAACGTGTTGTTTCTAAACGTAAATATTCAACATTATCCTCAAACGCATTTTAAAAAATAAAAATGTGTTAGGAACTGCATTTCGAAAATTCAAATATATTCAAAATTTTATCTGCAAAATACATTTCAAAATATTTGCAATTTATTTACTTTTCCAAGTTTGATGGTTGAGATGTACTCACTTTTCCGAGTTAAATGTATGCCTACTCGCTATTATGAATAAAAATTGAGTAAAAAAAACTTTCTGAAATAAATATTTCATACTACATTTAAAATACAGCGTAAGTTATCGTACATGTAAATGTAATTGACCAACTGACAACATCATACAAAACAGTATTTTGCAATGTTATTCAGTCCAACCAGTTACTGCTAGATGGTCCAAAGTATTTAAATATTTTGATCGCAAAGTTTACCCTTTATACATGTACAGTATAAGTGCATAAATTAATTGAGATTTGTTAAATTCAATTTGTAGCTGCACCCTCTAAATCTGTAGCGTGCATGTTTTTCAAGTTTTTTACGAGTTTTTCATAAAAAAGCAAAGACAGGGTCGGGGTAGGGTTTCATAGTAGGATCAGTGATGACCCTTAACCCTGGTTCCGAGCTACTCTCAAAACCTACAGCGGCCCAATGATGGTCTTTTTCATTATATTTTTATATTGCATGGTCTCATTTCCTGATTTTTCTTTTTTTTGTGTGCAAAATACTCAAAAGATCCCAGCAAAAAAAGCAAGCTTTTTGGCAGGATTTTAGGCGGTTTTTTGGTGCGATTCAACTGGCTACAGTGTCGGACTTTGCATAAACTCCTAACGTTCGTCCAGCACCCCTCTCGGGGATGACCCTTGATCCCCGATACGGGTTTCTGGGGTTTTCGCACCCCTGTATCCTCCCTACACGAACAAAATTTCGTCTAATAGGTAAAAAAGAAATTGTGAAAAGGTTCAGTTTTATATGAAAAAAGGCAGGTTGTGGGAAAAAAGCGCAAGGGTCCTGTAGGGGGTTGGGTGTCTGTGGGTCCTATTAGCGAAAGGGCAGTCGGCGAGACGTGTCACTGCCATCACAATAGTACAATAAGGGGGCATTTTCAATCTGAGGGCAAAAAAATTCGCTTCGTCTAGCTTTTTCAAACGAATTTCTTTATGGCTAAGCTTTAAAATATTTTGTTAAACCATGGGCTTTTACTGCAGAAAGAAAAGGTCTTGCGCCAGTGAACAGATTTTGTATTTTAACCCAAATTATGGATTTTGGCAGCTGTATCATAATTTTGTCTTAATCTGAGCTGACGTTGGCTAACCGAATTTTTGGTCAATTTGAGAGAAAAAAAATATATGGACAGACACCCCTCCTCTTGGAAAAAGCAGACGCCTGGGCAAACAAATTAAAAAAATTGAGCATGAAAACGGCACGGAAATTTACGAGCCCGGTTGAATTTCGGATAAAATTATGATATTTTAGAAGTCTGGCAGTATTCAATATTTGGTGGTCGTAGGGTACAGTCACGAGAAAAATCTTTGGAAAAACTTATTTAAAATGAAAATTCAAATTTAAAAATTTTTGATAAATGAAATACAAAATTCAAGTTTGACATAGGTCTAAGTTTATACCTAGACATAATCTGAGAGAAAGTTTAATCGCTGATTGAAAATGATTGATAGAAAATATTCTGGTAATTAATTTACTATCTGACCTTGGACATGAAAAACGAATAAGAGGAATACTGTATTACCACTAAGGTAAGAACACAACTAAATTTTCTTAAAAAACTTACAATAGCCTACTAAACATTTTTTAAAAAAATTCACTGTATCTTAAATAACTATTTACTACTATTCTAAATATTACAACGATTCATTTGATAATGTTTTAATATATTTATAACACTTCTTTAATCCCCGTTTTACCGAAATATTGCATTAAGTTTTGTTTCCCCTTTTTTGGGACATGATTGAGCTCGGTGAAAACCAGTCAAATTTGTTCACGATTTTTTAAGTAAGTCCACACGTATATTTTAAAGATCATGACTTCTGGTAACATTTGTAATGCGAAGAAGTGCCATTCATTTTTCCTAACCATGTAACCCGATGAATGGTACGTTTGCATTGTGTCGAGTGCTTTGTGAGCGTCCAGAACCAGAGGGTGCTGAAAATGGCACCTGTATTGAAAACTTCTCAAAATAGATCATAAAGGAAACACTTGTTACTTGACACAATAGATTTTTGTTACACCTGGCAGAAAAAGCAGAACTAGAGGGTCCTACTCTATTACTGGATTACATAAGTCACCCTAGGGAATCGCTATTTATGTCAAGTATAGTAGCGAAACTGACGTCATTACGACACAGACGACACAACGATATTGTTGAAACAATTTTATAGAAAGATTTATTAAATATTTTAAAAAATTATTTAAAAAGAAAATTCCATTTACCTTATCTTCGTGTTGATTTCGGCAAATGGTCGATGCCATTGCTAATACAATTCCTAAAATTACAAAATTAAAAATAAATTTTACATATTTAAAAAAAAACGCACATCGATTAAAAAGGTAATTAACATGGAGGTTTTGAAGTAACACAGAACTAATTATTAGCGTTCATGGATTGTAAACCGCCATCGGTTTATATTTTCCAAATTTTAATTGCAATTAAAATTAATGAAGATACTAACACAAAATACGTAATAATAAATTGTCTATATTTTCGAAATTTTAATTGCAATTAAAATTAATGAAGTTATTAACACAAAATACGGAACAATAAATTGTAATGTATTAGTACTAAGGGAATCGTCAGCGAATGCACACAGTGAATGAAATGGGGAAAATCCCCCATAAGCCATTATTTGAAAACTTAATTTAACGAAACACGCTCGGATGAGCATTTTTTTTCTTCTGAATTTGTCGTTTTTCCCTACTAAAATCTCCCTGAAAAATCGATGGATTCGCTGAACTTCTGGTCAACGGTCGGCCATTTATTAATGACCGGTCAAAAACCTACAAAAGGCTTTGCCCACACGGGAGAATGAGGAGGGAGGAGAACGCACCAAATTCGGTTAAAAATGTGGAAAAACAGCCCAATTTTTGTAAAACGCATCGATGAACAGAAACACATTCCCCAGCAGAACCCGTGCCTGTACCCCTAACCCACTCCATCCATCACGGGGAGGAAGCGGGCACAGAACCCGCAAAATATGGCAAAATTAATGATAGTTTGCAGGTGAATTGATCATCAATAATGGGTGAAAAACGAGAGCAAAAGCCATGGACACGAGCATTGAACATTGGCCATGACAGCTAGTTCAACGTGCAAATCAAATTATCAGAATTTTTAGTGTTTCAGGTTCCATTCATGTAAATTAAGCAGTGTATACATTACGAGAGTCTCATAAGCAAACTCGAGTCTCCCAAACAAAGTCGAGTCTTTAACCACAAACATACATTTTCCCACATGTGTAAAATACCGAACTCTGAACCAAACATGTTTTGGTGTTTCAACCATAAAGATTTCCTTAAAATTAAATGCCAAAAACGTGATCTGAGGTAGAAACTAAGCGTATATAAAGAAGATACGAAGGGGTTTTTCTCTATGGTCTCGTTGTTGGCGATTTGGGGAGGAGGGTGGCATTAAGGTTATTGTTCATGTTTCTCGGTATAAACACTACTATTTTTGCCTATGCCATCCTGCAGCTGGTCATTCCCATGCATCTCGCAATAATGGCCACGTTTACATGCCATTAACTTAGCTTCATAAACTTATTCAATCTAGCAAGGAAAATGATGGCCATTACATGGCATCATTCGGTTCAGAAATGAGAAAAACAGGCAAAAAAGAGGGGTTTTCACCATACGTAATGCAGTTAGAGGGGAGATGGAGTGAAGGGGGGTGGGTGTTATGATCCAAAATGGCGGAGAAAGGGGGGGGGATATGAGAAATAATATTCCATACATTTTGGGTCACCGAAGGTTGTGAGGGATTTGAACGACTTTAGATAGGCAATATTGTCATTTTCTCAATTTTGCTTAGCTATACCAATAGTATTTTTGTACATTTTATACAAGAAAAAAATCCTGCATGGACTAAGACAAATGGCCGTTGCTTTATCTTCGCCAGCAATAGCGTCATAGAGGGTACTGGCATAAAAATGCATCCATTTGCGAAATTTATTTCAGATAAATGACATCTATAACCTCCGAGCAAGGTGATATTTAAAAAAAGGCAGTAATTTCCTAGGAAAATAATTTGGGAAAAGGGAAAAAAAAACTTGTTGGACTATCAAGAAAAATACGGAGATAGAGGATCGAGGAGATGTGCGTGATATCAACTCGCAATTTGCGTTATTATTCGGTATTAATATCTAATTTAATTTCCTGGAAAATAACTGGGTGTCAGTTTCCAGATAATTCAATCTTAAGAATGCGTCCTAGAGTGTAATATTGCTGGCATTAATATCAGCACGTTAACCAAAAATTCAGTTAGTTTTACATTTCTAAATAATATATCATAAGGTGATTTATATAAAAATATTAATATCGTATTTTGCAATTATGTGCTTTTTAACATTTATATTTAAGCAAAAAATTAATATTTTTCAATCTTTTGACAATTGATATTGATAATATAACTCATTTATGCCCAAATTTATAACAAACTTGTTAAATTAATAAAAATAAAAATAATTATTAATACGATTATATGAAATAAAATAGAAGAATTTAGAAATATAATTATCTGAAATGAATATTCCTGACTAAATAAAATAATGACAACTTATATTCAAATTATGCATAATTAATCATTACTTACTGCATAATCTTTTGCAGTTCTGTCTAGAAATACATTTTATTTACAAAATATATGTAATAAAAGTGAATTAATGTTGATCTAGCAGTCACTTCTGGGATATCTTCTTAAAAGATGTATTATGCAAAAATAAAAATAAAATCAGACTGTTTTATGGGGTGTGTCAGCATCTGACATTTCAGATAAAGCAAAAATCGCGCATGCAGATGAAGTGAATTTAGGTTTAATCTGATATTTCAAACCCTATGCTTTTTATTTCATTTCTACGACGGTTTCGAGTGCATTTTTGGTAGCTGTCCAAAATCCAGCCATAAAAACCCAAAAAAATTAAATACCGTTCATGTTTCGATAGGATATAAGATCACAACATTCAACACATCCTGCAAGCACGAAATTTGGGGTTCTTGAAATTTGGAAATAAAGTTTGTAATCTAGGTATTCTGAAATATAAATGGGTATCATGAAACCTGAAAATAAAACTGCTAATATTGCAGTCTGGAGGAAGCAAAAATGGGAATCTTGAAATTTTGACATAAAATTTCGGTTTCTGGAAACTGCAATTTTAAAATAAAAGTATCAAATAAAATTTGAAACTGTACTATTGCAAACTTAAGCCACTTTATAGTGGAAGGTTATTTAAATTAATTTATCGTAACACTTTTCGCTGACATTTTTTAAAATCTACAATTTATGAATAGATTTATATACATATTAGACAAAGATTTTAAAATACTCGAAATTAATAAATATGCCATGGGATTTTATATACAACTGAAATTCTGTGTAACAGAATGATCATGAAGGCAATTTAATATGAATATGTTTTTGCATGAACCGAACTACATTAATTTTAAGCTTAATAGTGTTATCTTAAATGCCTGTGTATAATTTCTTAGGATTTGTGACAAATCCGTGTAAAATTGCTCTTGATTTCTGGACAACATTTATTGGTATTACTGAACAACAACACGTGAATCGTATCATCCTATCAATGTAGAGTGCTTCTAGGAAAAATATGATTTCACTATAAATCGTATCACAATCGCTATCTAATTTTTGCTTATCGAAACAAACCTTGAAATCAGAGGGTCACATTGCATACCTTGGTACCAAAAAATAATCAAGATTGATTAAAAAATTGATTAAGATTGATAAAAAATTATCAAGATATACTTTCAGAGAATTTCGTTTTCCTACAGTTCTTTAATTACGCAATAGAGTATACGTTGCACTCATATGGGAAAAACCCCTAAGCAATTGACCTGGAAAAACGTGGTTTAAAGATTTTCCTCGTATTTTACAAGTTACCATTTTCGCGAAAAATCTTATTTTCAAATTTGAAGATAATCCTAATTATCGACACGTTCACATGTTCGTTGAGTTTGAGGTTGATGGACATTAGAGCCCGAGAGCATCTTTCATACGTGTTTTGTGAACAAACGTGTTAAAACATGCCAATACAAACAACATTTTTTTTAAAAAAAACTTGACAAGATTAAAAATATTGCTTTCTAACAAAGATGCATATTTAATGAACCAAAAATATCACCTTTCAGTGTTTGAAATCTACATTTTGAAGTCGTGCATAATTTTAAGTGTAATAAAATGTGTAACACGAACAAACATATTTTTTACCAAATCTCGAACATGTAAACTGTGTATTTTAACACGTTCGTTAACATTGATGTGCAAATATAACCTAGATACTGGCCTAAATTTTACAGCCTCCAAATGCGTGTGAAAACGTCGCAACCTACGTGTCGTAAAAACGTAAATTTCAGGAGAAAAAACATCAAGAATATCTTATTTTAACAAAGAGGATAATCATTGACAAACATACTACAGATACAGGGAGTGTCAAAACTCCTTCCATGTTTAAAATACTGAATACGATCTTTTTAAAAGTGTGTTGTATTGATAGGATTTGTCCTTTCACTCGAAACAAAATTCCCGAAAGATAAATAATATTTCTTGGGCTTATTTTAACTGACAGCTAGTGAATAGTCAAATACTAACCCGCCAAAAGGTGGCGTTGTTATCGTACCGAAACACTTTCTGGCGAATTTCGAGATATATTCTCAAAGGAGATTCTCCATTGGTCATTGATATACCGAGGTCTGAATTGGAACGTAAATCATGCATAAAATACATTAGTAATGAGATAGATATACCGTACGCTCAAAGTCCCCAAAATATATTTGTATAAATACGATTAGGATTGTCGGTTTGCTGTTACGAACAAAAAAATAGACGAATACAAAAGATATTTTGGAGTGATTGAAGTCGTCATTCCGTGTATTGGAAGATTGGTCAAAAACCACCTAAAACTTCAGAGTGACAGACAAGAAAAGATAGGAGAAAAAGAGTGAGAAGCATTGAATTTTCGAGCTGAGGGGGCTTAAGTATTGGGGCCAGAGCATGTTTTAGGGCTTTTATTTCTAGACAGATGCAACTCAAATTGATAAAATAAGGAAATGATGAGAAAAAACAGACGAAAAACAAACGTGGAAGCGTTAAGCTTTAAAAGATGGGCATTCAAATTTCATTCAATCGCATTTTTTTTTCACTGTTTTCTATTTTTGTGTTTCGATTCGGAAAATAAGCATTAAAATGTTACTTTCGTAGATTTTCTTATCCATTTAGCTTTTCTAGAAATAGACTACAGTGTAGTCGACATGATAAAAGTTTGATTCATGACATAATGTATCAATTCAATTAAAATACTTCCAACACCGAGCTAGGTGTCTAGGACGCTTAGCAATTTAAATTATATTAAAAATATTCCCAATTTTAACATTCTATACACGTTAAAAGTATGTTGCTTGCAAGAAATCAACAGGAAATGAATTATAAAATCAAATATATAATCTATGTTTTGCGACATTTCATAATGAATACGTTAGCTAGTTAAAACCTTATAATAAGCATTACAATTACTGAGGAAAATAACGTTCGGTCTTGACAATTTTTAATTCATTTTTCACCTAAAGTAACAGCAGCATTTTATTATAAATTAATATTTCACGACGACGTAATATCACCTAATTTACGAATGTATTTTTCACCCCCTGCTTCAACTACTGTTGTTTTCCTAGCATAGCGCGGTACACGGTGCGACATAAATATAACCTGCATTACTCGTCGGTGGAAAATCATTTTTGGAAGCAAATTTCTTGGTTTCCACGCTCATCTTTAAACGAAATAAGAGTTGTTAGACGAGGCCTATTCTCCAGTTTTATTTTCGTGGCATCCGTCGTCCCGAATGCGCGGTAAACGTTCATAATTTTATTGTTTCTGGCGTTTAATTGCGATTGGTTGAACTCATCAGTTCGCGCCGCCTCTTTTATCTTCCAAGATGGCAACAATGAAAAAGGACCCTATCAGGAGGCGGCTGACACCGAAGCGAGTTAACATTTTTTGTCATTATGACATTCGACCAAAAAACCAATAATCTGCGTCAGCCAATTACAACGCGTTGCCACCCTCCATGCTAATTTGCATTTTTAGAGAGGGTGTCATGGCGGCCACGCGCTTTTTCCCTCCCTTGTTTTATCATCCCCCTCTCATCCAGGCCTTCCCGTATATTACTAGAGTCATAGGCCTACATTTACAAGAAATGAAAAATAAAGAAATAAGGAAAATGATAACGTTTTCCAAACGTGTAACGCTTTAATATGTCTAGCCTCGTCAATATTAACCTCTACGGACAAAACGAACGTTTGACGATGCCATTTTATCATGGAAATGATACGGTCAAAATAACGGTCATTTTGAAACGCGCCCATCCATGACCGAGAATGTGATAATGCACACGTAACGTTTTAGTTACGTGCCATTCTCTCGTAGAAATGATGTCACGTAAAATCACGTGAAAATGTCATCAGGTACATTAATTGTGCTCTATTTTTAACGTGCTTAATTATAAATGAAAATGATAAACATGTATAACATTATTTTAGAAAAATATATAATGTGCGTACTTGTTATCCACGTGTAAAAGTGCAAAAATGTTCGATTTCTTCAATTTCATTTTTAAAAACGCTCATAATCAGGGTTCCCCGGAAATTTCATTTTCAACTTCCCTGACATTTCCATTTTTTAAAAAAAATCCCTGACTAATGACAATGTCAAAAATTTATTAATGACAATTTTGAAAATTAACATAGAATTTTTTTTAAAAAATTAAAAAAAATTATCCTCGGAAAACGTGGGAATTTTTCAATTTTGTCCTCGAAAAACGTGAAGAATTTTGCAAATTTGTACTCGGAAGACGTGGAAAATTTTGCAAATTTGTACTTATAAAATTGGCTCTGTTATAACCATGTAGAAGCATTAATTTTGGAAGGCAACAACATGACTACGTTGAATTTCCCTGACTTTTTCAAAATAAGCCATTCTTCCCTGACTTCTCCAGAAATTTTCAAGTTCCCTGACTTTTTTAGGTTTTCCAGGTCTGGGGGTGCCCTGATAATTTATGAATGTACTGAACTTGTAAAATGACACTCTTCAAAAATATTAGATGGAACATTAATGCAAGAAACGTGAGATGTGCGTTCAAAAACGTGTTAATTAAAATTTAAAAAAAAGTTGGTCAAACGGATTTCATAAAATAATACATGTAATGTGGACTTAACTAAATCCTTAATGAGAGTGCAAAAAATGTTCCAGGAAATTTGCGAATAGGTCAAAATATGCAAATATGTTTTTAACACAAAACTATCAAATACGTACATGTAGTTCAAAACTTAAAATTCCATCAACACATCAAATCTCCCATAAGGTGTTTTTCGCGGGAAAAAATCACGGAAGTTCGTCTGCCATTTTGAGTTTTTACGATTTGGCTTCTTCCGCAAATTCACGAAAGATTCGGTGGGGTAAAAAATAACAATAATAATAAAAAGCAGATTTTGAGCGAATATGTGGCGAAGGGTCGAGACTGGGGGTACGTTTCGAAAATATGATATTTGGCATATTGAAAAAAAGGCGTGTAAGTCGAAGATAAAGCAGATGAAGAAGAGGGGGTATCTCTTAGCCCTTCTTATCTGGGATGGTTTGGCACACGCACGATGACAGCCATGCTTTATTTAAACTATTTTGACAGGAATAAGAAACGCTTATGGACTCCTTATAGACCTAGCTTTTGGCTTATCGATAGAGGATATATTTTGGGATATGGGCTGAGAATGGAAGTAGGATTATGGGTATAAGGGGGAGGGGGTTGTACCGTAAATATAGGTTATGTGATACGGACCTAGATGTTCGACTACAATATATATAAAACGCGCTGAGCGAGCTTAAGTGATGAAAATATTTCCCTGTATCAGAAAACGAATACAAATAGGACACGTGTCTTAGTTGTCTTTACTTGTAAATTATGCATTAAAGTAAGGGGCCATTCAAAATGGACGTCCTCATGGACATGGGGAGGGAAGGGGGTATGACCAACTCGGACGTCAACTTGAAAAAAATGCCAAATAAAATTACTTCCCAGATTAAAATAGAAATTGAGCGCAAAATATCTCATAGGGGATATGTTATAAATTGCAAAAGTCTATAAACGGGGTACATCCAGTCCTGGAAAACCTGGAAACTATTGAAAACTTTTCAATAGATTTTGAGGACAAATTGGCAAAATTCACAACCTTGTCAGAGTACAAAATTTACTTTTTTCGAGTATAATTTGCAAAACTTAAAATTTTCCGAATAGACTACATTTCGGACGTCCGAATGGAGGGGGAATACTGATTGACCGGACACAATGCGGGCAGGGGGTAGGGGGGGAGGGGATGGGGTTAAGGAAGTCTAATTTTGGGAAAATTTTGCAGACGTTTTTTTTTAATGGCCCCTAATATGAATCAAACAGCGAAATCGAGCAATTAAACAATTTAACATATGTCATATTTTCACATTCTGCATGCAAACGTGTTTTCAAAACGTGTTTAACACACCTCATTTTTCATGTCCGTGTTTAGCGCGTCACTTATGTTTTACGTGTTCATTTGTATGAAATATCTTAATCAAGTTCTTCGTACGTATTACAGTGTATATAATGGATGCTACACTTCCACGCTTTTAGGGACTAGTTCGCCGCTAGATGGCGGTCGGATCATTGGTGATGCTGATATATAGACACTTGCCCAATTGCTGAAGAGATGCCCATTTCAAAGAGGTCGTGAGAATGGAGGAATGACAGTATAAATTTCATCTTCAGACATCTTCTTATAAACATCATCAAATATAAATTTACAAGCAACGTCTATTGAATTTTTGGGGATACATTTTTGCGCTCGGGTGCAAAATAATAGCGAATTTGGCACAAAGTGTCATTTTTACTATACAAAAAAAAGCCGCTTCATTTCGCTGCAACTGCGCTTCTGCGGCTTTTAATTCATCGATGCAGCTATCAGTATTTTTTTTTTCAAAAAAAAAATAATAAAATACATAGGCCAACATCGCATTTTTCTTATCTTAAAAACTTTACGTAAGCCATATAACAACTCCCGCAGACGTGTTTAAAATATTGATTACTTCGAGTTACGTAAAATTGTTGTTTTCCCCATTTATCAAAAATCGAGGCTACACCTCTTACATTTTTACGAAATAAAAATCAAGGATTTTTTATTATAAATCCTTCTTTAATCGTGTATATTGTCGATTCCTTATTATAAAGAGAGTATTTCAAATATACAAGCATAACATAAATTATTATACACTGTATACATTTCCGTAAATTTTAGATCTACGCTGTATACTGTATAATTTAGTACAGCGATATAATTTAGAATAACATCTTCCTAAAATCGTTTGGCAAACTTCGTGGACATAATTTAGGGAATAAAATTACGATAAAATAAAATTCATTGTATATACAGTTTGACTCAGCATTATTCAGGAAAACTACAGATTCCGACGTTTCCCTTATTCAATTTTAGAGAAAATTATAGGGAAATCCATGTCATTTCCATCCGTATTAAATGCAGTTTCTCACCCACCCTGTAATATAGAGTGAGTTTAGTTCAAAATTCGAAATTCCAGCATGATCCTTAAAAACTATTAGTGTAAAACAAGAATTTTATGATCAACAGGATCATGATATATACCAAATTCCGTTGAAATTTAGCAAAATTTTCTAAAAAATAAAAAATAAAAAACATTGCTTTTTCGTTAAAATAGAATGCACAGAAAATTCACAAATATATTTTAAAAAAAAAAGATATGCACTAAAATCGTCCATTTGACCTTACTGATAATCTTAGCATTTTCAACAAAAAAAAGTTGGGTCGAAACATATCTGTTGGAAAACACTCTCGGTGATACGATTTTTTACAAATATGTTATTTCTGATAAATCTGATAAATTTTATTGAGATATCAGTGCAGTAGTTGAAAGGCACCTTTAAAAGATTTTCCTTTAGGCTTAGGTATTTCTGAGAGTACAAAACCCAAAAATAAAACACCGAACGGTTCGATAAATTTATGAATATATATTTTTTTTCTTGAAACATTCGTTCGTCACCCAGCAGGTTTTTATGCATAAATAAATAGCAACTGAGGGGTGTAAACAAACGGAGGAAAACCTTAAAATGTAGAGAAATATGCGGAGGTGGATTGAAAATATGAATAAACTTAAAATGCATAAATCTAGGCCTCTCCATACGCGATGCACCTTTTGATCTGATTTGCCTGAATACAAATAACATATGGTTGGCAAATATCTTTTACACACTGAATTTTTGCACAATTTTTTTTTACCGAACAGTTCTTGCCTTCGATATGTATCGAGCTGAGTTAACTAAAGAAAAAAAAATATGCATACGCACCCACAGAGATTTATAGTGAATAAAAAGCAGCTTTTGATCAATTGCAGATTCTCCCATAGGGCAATATACATACACACGTGTTTAAACCCGGACGGATAACCTTCCATACTCCCATATTTAAGTCTTAAACTTATGAAAAATGCATTTGTTTTCATGAATAATGTGAGGGAAAAATTCCTACTGTTATTTCGTGTGAATAGTTCAGGGTTCCCCCAGAAATTTCTTTTTCAACTTCCCTGACTTTTTCCAGGTTTTAAAAAAAAAATCCCTGATCAATGACAATGTCAAAAATTTACATATTTCGCAAAATCGACGAAGGAAAATGTTTTGCAAAATTTAATAATGATAATTTTGAAAATTAACATGAAAAATTAAGCATGTGGTTAATTTGAGCATGAAATTAAGCAAGTTGTAAAAATTTCCAGGTTTTCCAGGTCTGGGGGTACCCTTAAAGCTATTTTACTGCCATTTGATTGATTTTTGTTCGTGAGAAAAAGCCTGTGACGTTTTGATTGAATGATTCTTTAATGATTGGATACATTTTGAGTCAGTTAATTAAAGGGATGAAACAACAGTGTGTTTAAGAATGGTCTCAACATTTGGCATTACCAACATGTTTGATGCATATTTACTAAGGAATTGTCACGAGTCAAACTACAAACTGGAGTTTCAACCATGTATGCGTTTTAGTTTCTATAAGGTTGTAACACTTAGCGGTGGCGCCATCTGTGCTTGTACGCAGCCTATGTCTAATTTCATTCCAACCGAAACTGACTTGATCAGGAAAAATGTAGTTATAAAACAATGATAAGCAGATGATAATTGTTGCGAAGTTCGTGTTGCTCTAGAATCGTGCGCAGGCACACTTCCTCAGAAGTCCATTAATCGTTTATCAGAAAAAATGCTATCTAAATCAGTCAATATCACTCGATATCATTCACGGAAATTTCATTTTAATACACCATTAGGAAAAATTAATCGCAATCCGATAAAAATATGTACTCGCAATCAATTCCCTTAAGTTTGCTGAATTGTTCACCTTGAATTTTCGTGGTGGAAATCATGAATTGTTAGATCGAAAAACGATAAGATTTCCTAATGTACATGTACGTGTAATTATAATACATAATTAGTATTTGCAAACACTCGGTGTGCTCTATAATTGCTGCACTTGGAGAATGAAATTCCAAACCTCGCAAATATAAGTCCGAAGAAATAAACGTAAATTTTGCTTCTATCAAAGTTACATATTTCATTCACCAGAGGGAGTAATGTCACGGCTATCTTATGATTCAATAATCAATATTTATCTAAATATACGCTCGTTCATACGAGTAAAACTCCACAACTCGCAGTTCGCACGCACAAACGCAAAATTTTGTATTGAATAAGTAAGAATGAAGCAAAATGATACGTGTTAGAAACATGTTTTGCTAAAGTTACACTTGGAATACACTCGCATGCTATATGTAGTGTACAGTACATGTAGGCATCCGTATTTTAACATGTTCAATTTATAAGAAATGACGAGGAGTCGTTATGAGAAATGCATCAATAAGAGTCATGTGCCACCCTGCGATTGATACTTCGAGCGTATTATCACTATATGGAGGTAAACCCCGACTTAAAAATGTTCCCTTACGAACATTCCTCTAATAACCTCATCTTACGAACATTTATACGAACATTTAGAGCTTATTAGAACAGTGGTCATACGATGCTCGTCCTAAATTGGCAATGAATTTGGAAATTTGTGAACTGTCACGGTCACTGAATACAACAACTCGGACTTGTATTTGTTCGTCAGAGTGCTCTAGAGCGCCCTTTTACTATAATTATTTTATCGTAGATAACTAGCTAGCTTTGCATAGAATGCGCCAAAAAATTTTTTAAAAAAAGTGATTTCTATGGGAACAAAAACGATGAGAGGAAATTTTTGACCAAATTCCGTCTCGTATTCGATGATGATGATTTAAAGATAAACCAGTCGGGCTTCTTTAGGGTGCGAGCACAAAGAATGCTTACTTTCGACGTGCTTCTTTCGTGCTTGTTTTCAGCTTTGGGGCGCACAATGAACGCTGATATCAGCGTGATGGTCAGTGTGCTCGTTGGCGCCACAGCAAGCGTTGTGCTAGGTGAAACATTCCGCGTAAAACCTCGCACATGCGCATTAGCATCTTATGATGCGTGCAGGACACGTTTTTACGATACATATGTGCGTGGCTACACTTTTGACCAATAGTGATCTGTGTGCCACTCTGTATCTTAAAAATCTGTTTTCGGATTTCCAAAAAGGTATGTTACAAACATTTCTTGAAAACATCTTGTAAGTTCAACCTGGCTCGGCTAAGCTTTCTTCGTGTGCGGCCTCATTTAAAAAGCATGCCGCATTCTTATCCCGCTCGGTGGCGCTAGTGTACGCCGAGAGGTAAGCGCCTGAAATACGCGTTCTTTGTGCTCGCACCCTATGTTCGTAAGTTTCAAGTCCAACTGCATCTGGCAGATTATAAAGACTGATAATGGATTCGGGTTAAAAACGACTAATAAACGATCGAAATTTTGACCTTTAACTATATATACATGTACATGCATTACATTTAGGACGTAATTTCGATACGCACTTCCCGTGATCCTTCGCGGCGCGTTATTGCAGATTTTTCCTCCAGCATTCTTTCGCGGTGTATATAGCTAGACTTATTTTTATTGGTCATCACAGCTTTTTTTAAAATCAAATTTGGTCTGAGGCACGATTTCTATTAGAAAAAAGAAGTAGTAGTCTATACTCTATACTTTTCAAGACTGCAGTTTTGGCGCAATGGCGCTCGATAAAATTCTTCTCTATTAAATTAACTCCGAAGGAATGCATTATTTCTTCGCTGAACTGATTCGCGAGAAGAGAAATAGCCAAAAAGGAAAGAAGGGAAAAAAAAGTTGAACAATTTATATTATTATTACAGGCACCATTTCAGCAAATAAGAAAAAGCAGCTCGAAAGAGGAGGAGAAATAAGGAAATTGATCAAGTCGGGATATTATGTACACTGGGGGTTATTTTAAGCCAGAACACGTGATAAAATAAATTAAATAACTAAGACCCACTGAATGGCACCCGAGGAAATGTGAAATGAAGATAAATTACAATTATTGGACTGAAAGTTAAATAAGAAAAAAAGACCTCGTTCGTGCTTTCGCTATATAGGCTACTTTATATGTTTTTCCTAGCCTTAAAACAGATTACTCAAACTTATACAGTCAACACACTCTCGCATTTGGCATGCTCCTCTCGCAACTCAAATTCAAAAAAAATTGGCAGTTAAAACTTTTGGCAAAACTCGAGTAATCCGACGTTATTGAGTCTGAGGAGTTTGGAGAAAGATAACTCGCTCATTAAACTCGATTAAGCTCCAGCTTTTATCGGATTGAAAAACTTCATTTTAGACGAACACAAATGCATAATTAGATTACGAAATCTTATAAAAAAAAGTAGTAAAGCCATAACGATATGATAATACATAATCGAGTACGGTATAATGCATTGTAAATCTGGAATACACGTGGTCAAATTGGCTTTAAAAATATATTGCGAACGTTTAGTTTATATTGCTTTATTTCAACTAAAACGGTTTTGAAAATTAGTTTTGATTTACGGGATACCATTCTGCAGTATTATTACTACAGTATTAATGGACTGATGATAGGCAGTATACAGTAAAGTCCAGCTTAATGAATCATAGTGGACATATTACTGAGAAAATTCTGTGAATAAAAGTACGTGTACTTGTTTTTGACTTTTTCGTGGGAACAAGTTTCTAGTTAAATAAAGGACACCATGCAGGCCAAAACAAGACAACGTTAGGGGTCATCCATAAAGAACGTCCGGCAAAGGGAGAGAGGGGTGGGGGTATGTGAAAATGAGACAGGTGGACAGGGGGGGAGGGGGGAGGGGGAG
>JAQGAO010000779.1:0-29555 GCA_034697705.1 Ommatoiulus sabulosus | reverse complement strand
TAGCCTCGGGGGGTAGAAGTATTGAGGAGGTATTGACGAAGTATTGCGGTAGTATTGAAGTATTGATGTAGGAGGGGAAAATGAGTCCCCATTCAGTTGGTAGCGCCCCCAAAAACGGGGGGTCCGTCTCAAAGGACAAGGTTACAAGTAATCCAATCCAATCCAATCCTATGGTCGGTTTAATATGACGTCATTTTATATAGTTTTAATTTAAATTTTAAAAAATCGGAATGACGCCATTCGATGGTCATTGCTTATAGATCGGTGAATGCCGTAAGCTCGTAGCGGAATATGACGTCATTCTTGCTCGGACTTTTCTCATGACTTAGGAAAAAATGACGTCATCCTAGGACTTATTGGAAGCCAAAATCGAGTCGATAATTACGTCATCCTTGGTCTTTCTAATAACATAAAGAAGTCATGATGACGTCTTCCGGCCGAGAGACTTTGTTTATAAAAAAAATATGACCGTAATGACGTCATGCATCCGAGAGACTTTGTTTTTATCAAAATATGACAATAATGACGTTATCATAACACTTTTTAAGGAAAAAATCAGGTGAAAAACTGAAAATGACATCAACCTGGGAAATTTTATTTATATTAAAATATGATCATAATGACTTATTTCGCAACAAAATTAACGTCAATGTTGTGATGAAATATGACTTAATTTTAGGTCAGTGCTGCAGCGTGTACGTTACTAATATCGCCCACGGACACAGCGCCTCCTAGAGCCTGTTGTTGTAACAACTCTGCGCTGCAAAATGCATTATTGTTTCATAATCCCCCTAATTTTCACCTCCATTTATTTTGTTCACCCCTAGTTGAGGGGACCCTTAATTTGTCCATCTCTACGAAATGTTACCATTAATGTAATTATCATAAAAACGCGACTCGATTTGACCCATCCCCTAAAACGATGACCCCCTCCCCCTCTTTTAGGAGAGGGTGATTGACCTTCGTGTTGACTTTCCCTATAATTCGCTCTTATAAGGGGTGTCATTTGCGCTAACATTTTAGGGGGTTACGTTTCTGTTAGGGTTTAATATGACGCTCCTATTGTTCAGGGTAACCTCTAGGGGTCGAGCCTCGATTCCCACCTTCGATCGAAATTACAACAAAATATAGGAGCAGAGATATGGACGAGTGAAGCGAATGCGACTGTTATGCACGTACCCGGCTACTATTATAGACTCAATGTCGTTTTTATGAGAGTAAAGATTCATGAAGTTGGCAAAATGTAGTAAAAGTTAGCGAAATGTACTAAAACTTGGGGAAATGTACTAAAAGGTGGCGAAATGTACAAAAGTTAGGGAAATGCACTAAAAGTTGGGAAAATGTACTAAAAGTTGGGAAAATGTACTAAAAGTTGGCGAAATGTACTACAAGATGCGAAAATGTACTAAAAGTTGGGGGATAAAGTACTAGCAGTTAGGAAAAAGTACTAAATTAAGGCAAGTATACTGAATGACGTTGGGGGAAAAGTACTAAATAAATTTGGGAAAGGTTACCAACTTAAATTGTGAAAAGTTACTGGATATTGTTCGGGAAAAGTACTAAATAAAGTTTGAAAAAGTACAGTACATGTACTTCATGTTTGGAAAATGTGATAAATAAAGTTGGGATAATAAGTGTGAAAAAAGCACTTAATGTTGAAAAAAAATACTTAACGTTTGAAAAATGTTCTAATTTAAGTTGGGAAAAACTATACTAATAGATGATGTTGGGGGAAAAGTACTAAATAAAGTTTGAAAAAATGATGTTTGGAAAATGCATTATTATTTAATGCATCTTCCAAACTTTTCAAACTTTATTTAGTACTTTTTCCCCAACATCATCCAGTACTTTTACTCAACTTTAATTAGTAGGCCTACAATTATCAAACGTTAAGTATACTTTTTGGAAACAGTTGGGAAAAGTACCGAATGTTGGTGCACGGGAAAAGTAGTAAATGAAGTTTATAAATGTACTAAATGTTTGAACAATATACGAAACAAAGTTGGAGAGATGAAAGTGTGAAAAAAAGTACTGAATTTTGGGAAAATGTGCTTAATGTTGGGAAAAGCAACTGCATGGATTGCTGCTTGCAAAACGCGCTAATTTAAAGTTTGAAAAAAAGTACTTCATAGTGGGAAAAAGAAGTAAATAAAGTACGAAAAAGTACTTAATGATGAGAAATTGCGCTTACGCTAAGGGGAAAGTACTGGATGATGAAATTTTTGTTAAATATATTTCACGATATTCTCTGAAAAAAATGGAATCAAATTTGAAACAAAAAAGCACTAAGTAAGTGTATACAGTATATGAAGTAGCTTAGTTCACTAGATCGAGTACTATATATTAGACACCAGCTGTTCAATCCGAAAAAGAAATACATGTACTGTACTTCTCGTCATATAGATCAATAAATAACGCTAGATTAATTTATCGAGGATAACGCAACCGACAGTCAATTAACATATCAAAATACATGTAATGGTTTCATTTATTTTAACGTCGAGAAGACACGTTTCTTAATTATCGTCTCATTAAAATAAACAGGCCATAATTTCTCAATTTTCATACGAAAAAACACCCGCTAGGGAAATTTAGTGCTTTTAAAAATTACTTTAATTAAGGACGAGCTTTAATTTAATAGAGCTAATTACTTTTAGCTGACGGACAGACTTTCGGTTAAAGTCCAATTTTAGTTTTTTAGTTTTTTTGAAAAAAAAAATGTAAAAAAAACCATGCACGTAAATTATTCAATAAATAAGTTACTTATACTCCTTCATTAATAAGATATACGTCGGAACCTCGTTAAGAAGTACTCTCTTAAAACGAATTTCTGCTAATATGAACTAGTTTCCAGTTCTCGTCCTCCAGGGTATGGGTGAGAGCACGTTGGCATTTATTCATGTGATTTGTTTACTTATTTTGAACCAGTGTCGCGTATAGTGGTATTGCAGACTCATACCACTAGGCGATACTGGTTTTTAAGTTAATGAAATAAGTGTCAGCGTGCTCTTACCTTATGGGACGAATCACGTTCATTGACGAATTACGAATTTCGGTATTACGAATATTCGGTTGAAAGCAATGAATGTTGGAGATCCCGAGCAATCGCGCTATGTTGCGTTAAAATGAACTTTAGACGATACCATATAAAAACAGCAGGTTTCCCCCAGACCTGGAAAACCCTGGAAAATTAAGTCGGAGAACTTGAAAATGTCTGGAAAAGTCAGGGAAATTCAACGTATACGTGTATTAATGTTGTCTCAATCCAAAATTAATGCTTCTACATGGTTAGCTCAGGGTCCATTCGTAAATTTTTCAACTTTTTCCGAGGATGAGCTTTCCAACTTTTCATAATATAAATGTGCAAGATTTCATTAACTGTTTTCAACTACAAATTTCTAGAATTTCCCGCAGCTTTTGAGGCTTTATTTGCAAACTTTTCCAACAGTTTCAAAAAACAAACTTCCAAAATTTTGCACGAATTTTCAAATTTTTTAAACTTTACGTAATATAAATTTGCGAGATTTCCAATCTTTTATAGCCCAAATTTTCAAAGTTTTAACTGATTTCGAGTACAGATTCGTAAAGTTTTCAACAGTTTCAGAAGACAAATTTGCAAAATTGTGAAACTTTTCAGGGGTACAAATTTTCAAAATTTTCTGAATTTTCCCAATACAAATTTTCAAAATTTTCTACATTTTTCCAATACAAATTTTCAAAATTTTCTGCATTTTCCCAATACAAATTTTCTACATTTTCCCAATGCAAATTTTCAAAACTTTCTACATTTTCCCAATACAAATTTTCTAAATTGTCCATATTTACCCAATGCAAATTTTCAAAACTTACCACGTTCTACCAATACAAATTTGTAAATTTCTCAAAAGAAATTTTGCGAAATATTGAAATTGTCCCGCGTCGATTTTGCATAATCGTGGATAACATCAGCATACGTTAATTTTGTCATTGTCATTGGTCAGGGAAGTTTGAAATGAAATTCGTGGGGGATTAACCCTAGCTGCTTGAACAGTTTCCGACTATATAGCGTTGAAAGCACTCCATCTATATTTAATGCCTCGTAAATACCGACGTTTCCTCGAAGTAAAGATAGCTAATTTATTGTTACGTCTTCGTCGTCGTTGTTGTTGTTATTATTGTTTTGTTTTATTGTAAGTTATTTTTGTAAACCCAAATTCGTTCGTCTCTTTGGCGTTATACTTTTTTTTTACAAGCTCGTAAAACGAAGCATGAAGTGATTTAAAACTGTTTAAAAAAATTGTGGATCGTTCGGTTATTGCTAATAGCACCGGAAGTGCCATTGTTTTAACAAACATTGACATTCGTAGTTGTTGCGCCTGACCTTTTAAATCTTCGATTCGAAGCAATTAAGGTTAATTTATGTTAGAAAAAAACCACGAAGACGAGCCACGCGAGATCACGTGATATGGGCAAATTAAAGGTCAGCCAATTACACGCACGCCTTAATTAAATTCTTATACAAAGTCAGTCGCAATGTTTGGGGAGCTTCAAATTTATAGTTCGTTAAAATCATAAGTTTGTATTATACATAACATACATTTTTTTAGTATTGTCTAAAGTTCGTTTAAACGGAATGTAACTCTAAAATGCGTTCGTTTTAACCGAAAATTCGTAATATCCGAATTCGGAATTGGTTTTAAACGAAGAAATTTGAAACGTTATTGAAACGTTATTGAACGGTTTGAAACGTTATTCGTCCTTACTTTCTATATAGGACGAGAAAATGAGTTCGTACTAGACGTAATTCGTATAAACCGAGTTCTTCTTAATGAGGTTCCATGGCATGCACTGTTTGCAGTGTTTCTTTTTATTTAAGCTAAATTTTCGTAGTGGTTATAAGACGAATATTAATTTACGTTTAAATTTTTTGATAAATTTTCATTTACGTTTTAAAGATTGTTTAAATATTTTTGAATCGAATAATTATAATAAATTCGAAATAAATTTTAGCGTAATTTTCGATTATAAATTTATATTTAAAATTAATTTCGGCATGAATTTCAATGTGACGTCAGAAAATTTCCCTTTAAAACGCACCATTTTATTCCTATTGAAAAATTTCGAATTCGGATGTTACAAATTTTGGGCTAAAACGGTGAATTTCTATCCCGTTTTTTAAAAGTTCACGTTTTTAAAAATTTTGTTTTAAATTTTCTTTCAAATATTATATCAAATTTTAAGTAAATTTTTCGCGATTTTCGAGATATATATTTCAAATTACAAAAAAGCAGTCAGGGAATTTCCCGTTATAAACGTACCATTTTATTCGTAACCTCAAAAGTTCGTTTTAAGGGAACGTTGCGCGAATGCTCGGGAACTCGAAAATTAATTCAAGTTTAGACGAAAGTTCGTAATATCCGAATTCGGAGTTGCTCTTAAACGAAGAAATTAACATTATTCGTCCGTATACCCTATAGGACGGGGAAATGGAAATGAGTTCGTAATAACAGAGATTCTTCTCAAGCAAGGTTATTTTTCTTAAATGTCGACGCTCCTCAGTATATATCTAAGGAAATCCGGATAATCTAACAGGGTACCCCAGACCTGGAAAACCTGGAAAGGTCAGGGAACTTGAAAATGTCTGGAAAAGTCAGGGAAAAGTTATTAAAGGAAGAATAGCTTATTTTGAAAAAGTCAGGGAAATTCAACGTATATAGTCACACTGTTGCGATCCAAAACTAATGCTTGTAATTTTGTAAATGGTTAGCTCAGGGCCTATTTTCCGAGTATAAATTGGCAAAATTTTCCACGTTTTCCGAGAATAATTTTGCAAAATTTTCCACGTTTTCCGAGTACAAATTTGAAAATTTTTCCACGTTTTCCGAGTAGAAATTCGCAAAATTGTATACGTTTTCCGGGGACAAAATTGCAAAATTTCCCAACGTTTTTCGAGAATAAATTTGCAACAAAACTTTCTACATTTTCTGAATAAAAAATTGTCAAATTAAGTTAATTTTAAAAATTGTCATTAGTAAATTTTACAAAAATATATAACTGTGTCGATTTTGCAAAATATGTCACTTTATGACATTATCATCGGTCAGGAAAAATTTTTTAAAACCTGGAAAAGTCACGGAAATTGAAAATAACATTTTTGGAGAACCCTGAAGCTCCTCCGAATATCTGAGTAAATCCGGATAATCTTAAGTAGTATTCTCTCAAAAATTAGATAATTAATTTGAATTAATTTTTTTTTGTCGTTTTTTTTTTTCTTAATTAGGCTCCTCCGAATCTTAAGTAGTATTTTTGCAAAAATAAGATGCATTTTTTTCGTTAATATTTCCTGAATGTTTTCTGAATGGAGGCTAATTTTCTTGACCTCTGAAAAGGGTAAATTTTTTCGTTTATTCATTCATTTAAAAAAAATCTTTTATTTACGCGAGAACGTTTTGACCTCTTTTTTCCTCTAAATTTTTTCGCACTCGTTGGGTTGGCTCGTAAATATCAGAAATTTGGAGTAAATATTTGGGCAAACATTTCGACAAGTAGGAAAATAGCGGATAAAAATAACCTATCTTTTTTTAATAATTAAGAGATAAAAATAAAAGCATGAATGAAATTTTCTCACGGTTTGGAAAAATAACGAACGAACGAAGGCCCGGCACCTGCGAAAGTCATAAAAATTTATATACAACGAGTTATGCATTTTTCATTACTTAAAAACTTCGCTAATTAAGAACGGAGCTGCAAATTGGGAACGAAATTTATTTGGCGTATAAACGCGACGTCGTAAATCAAAAAATTCGGTATAGGAAGGAGGTCAGTGCAATTTGGGGAAAAATGTATATATCACGGAAAGTACTTAAGTGATGCTCCGGGAGTAAGTTGGGGTTTTCTTAGGTTTCGTACTCCGGTGAAAAAGGTGTGGAATAACCATTAAAATGTCAGGAATGATACTCGAGGAAACGGGGTCGGAAATTGACCAACTGCTTCTCGGAAACGACTTGAGTCACGCTGAAGGAGTTTAGTTAGGGAAGTTATGAAATGAAATATGAAATAATATACAGGGTATACTCAGACCTGGAAAAGTCAGGGAACTTGAAAATGTCTGGAAAAGTCAGGGATGAATGGCTTATTTTGAAAAGTCAGGGAAATTCATCGTAATCATGTTTTTGCATTCCAAAATTAATGCTTTCACATGTTTAGCTCAGGACCCATTTTCTGAGTAAAAATTTGCAAAATTATCCACGTTTTCCGAGGACAAAATTTAAAAAAATTCCTGTATTTCCTGAGGACAAATTTGCAATATTTTCCACGTTTTCTGAGTATAGAAATTTGCTAAATTCTCCACGTTTTCCGAGTACAAAATTGAAAAATTTCCCATGATTTCCGAGTAATGTTTATTTTCAAAATTGTCGTTAGTCAATTTTGCAAAATGTGTAAATTTTTGACATTGTCATTGGTCAGGGAAATGTTTTTAAAACCTAGAAATATCAGGTAAACTTCAGGGAAGTTGAAAATGAGATTTCTGGGGTAACCCTGATATACCCGGGAATTTTTTCTTCGAGAATTTTTTGAAGTTTCGTAATTTTTTTTTATTTATTTGTGATTTTTTAAAAAAAATGTGTTGCCTTTCAAATTCTTGTTTTTTTTTTGTGTTAAATTATTGTTTATTTTTCAATTATTTGTGTAAACGTGACTGTTGACACAAACTCTGAACATCTCGTTACAACTTTCGCTGAATTTTTTTTAAAGATATCTTCGTTTTCTTTTTCTTTAATTCAGCTTGAATTTCCAGGTGCTGATATAAATTTTCAGAGATCTTAAAATTTCAAATTTTTTCTAAGCGTTTCAAGCTTTGGGAAAAAAATTGGAATATCATTAACTAAAATATCTTTTTATTTTCTTCAAAATTTTGTTAAGTTCCTAAAAATTTCGCATTTTTTATTATTAAAAAATAAATTCTTCTTGAATCTATGTAATCAAGATAATTTAACAATTCTTAGAATTTGAAACTATTGTTATAAATGTTAAGCATTTCGAAAAAGTGTGAAAGTTATGAACTAAAATATCCTCGTATTTTCGTCGAGAATTTTTTAAAGTTTCCGAAATTATTGCATTTTATATTTTTTTTTTAAATTTCAAAATTTTTCTTGAATTTATTTAATCTCTATGAAAAATTTAAGAATTCTTAAAATCTGAAACTGCCGTTAATAATTTAGTGAATCATTTGGCAAAATTGTAAAAATTATAAATTTAAATATCCCCTTATTTTCGTCGAGAATTTTGTAAAGCTTCGGAAAATTTCGCCTTTTTTTAGTATTTTTTTAATCTCTATTGATTATTTTAGAATTCTTAGAATTTTAAATCGTTATTAAGAATTTTAAGCATTTGAAAAACATTTTGAAAATTATGAACGAAATAAAATATCAACAAAATTATTCGTCGAGAATTCCGTGAATCGCCTTATACTCGCAGAAATTTAAAAAATTCTTAAAACGTGAATTTGTTTTGTAAGCATTTTAAGCAATTTCCAAAATCGTATTTTTCGATAATTGTTCAAGTTTCTGAAAAGTTAGTATTTTTTATTAAATTTATTTTGAACCATTTTCATTTTTTAAAACGTTTCTGACGTTTTGTTTTTTAAAATTATTTACCAAAACTGGCTCATCAATCATTTGAGGCAAGGGTTGAATTTCGCGTGACTTTTCTTGGGTCTCACCAGGTGTCGCTGTCATGTTTTACGCAGATTACGTCATTTCAAATTCAACCAAATCCAACAAAAAAGTGGTTCTTCTTGACAGAAACAATTCAACGAAATTCGGGTCTAATAAAAACGAGAAGTTTTTAACCTTCTTTCGATTTATCATAATTTTGTCACGATTTTGTAAAACAAGTTGCCTTAAGTCGGTTTATGTCCAAAAAAAAAAAAAAAGCTGCGTTTTGCAAAAGTTGAAAAACACGATTGTTGCAAAGTTCGTCCACCAGGTGGCGCTGCGAGGCGAGGGTTTCGAAATTAGTGCGGAAAAGACAGGCTGCAAAAATGTGACAAAATATTAAATATTTCGTAACCTGAATAATAAACTCGCACCTGTTTTTCGAAAGTCTTATTTTTTACCTATTTTCTGACAAAATTCTTAGTTTTTTTTAATAATGTTTTTGACACAATTGGTTCGCGTTAATTTAGGAGTTGGTTTGGAAATTTTGGCAGCAATTTGCGAAATTAATTTTTACCAAAAATCTAATTTTTTATCTGACGAAATCAACGCGGACAAATGTTTCGTATATAATGACAATGCTATTTTTTAATTTTTTTTTAAAATCACTTTATATTTTGAATTTTATGGAAATTTCGATGGAATTTTGAATTTCATAATTCAAAATATTCGGAAATTTTAAAGAAACTTGATATTTTAATTATTCGAAAATTTTAAAATTGTAATCAATTTCACTCGAGAAAAAAATGTACAGTATGTAGCCAGTTTTCTCGAAAATAATTAAATTTGGGTTTTTAATCAAAAATGTTGAAGAAATCATAGCAAGCTTCGAAGGAATTCAAATTTTGAAGAAAAACAAATGCGAAATATTCAGTATTTAGTATCTTTTCTTAGAATTTCTCAAATATTATTTAAAATATGAAAATTGAAGTGACATTGCAATAAATTAAAAGTTTTCGATTTTGTTTAAATTATATTTTAAAAGTTGAAAATTTTTGTAGTTTAGTTTAGAATTGTATAAGTATTTCTAGTTAAAATTTTAAAGGAAGAAATCGAGAATTTAAAATATATTCAATTTCTTCAGTATTTTTATGATTTTACTTCTAAACATACATTTAATTTACAGAATCAATTTGAAAATTTAAAATATATTGTTTCCAGTTTTTAATGAATTTCACAACAATTATTAAATGTGAATGAATGTTTTTTTTAATTATTTAAGTTAATTTTTATAGACTTCATACATTATCTGAAAGAAAAACGATGAATATTCGGTTATTTTTAGACTTTTTAAAAACAATGGATTTGGGAAGATATTTTTGTGAAATATTTTACAATTTTTAATATTTTAATTTTGTTACTGCATTGTTTGTCATTTGAAATTAGTTATCCGTTGCGTTATCTTTGGACAGCGCTGACCAGCTGACCATTTTCATTTGTTATCTTTGACCATGAAAGGTCCAGCGAAAGTCGTTTCCATTAATTCACACCTGTTTCCCATTTCATGTTGTTGTTTGTTTTTTTGCCACATTTAAATTAAATTCGGGCGATTTAATTAACGATTATTAATTGTTGTTTAATCGAAACAAATTAATTTGAAAAGTTTCATTTAATCTCACGGAATTCAGGTTGAGGAATGAGAAATTATAAGAAATCATCGTAAAAACTCAAGGTTTTTGCGTTTCATTAGTAAAAATTACGCAATTCGTCCTTTATTAAACTAGGCCTAAAATAAATATTTGAAATGTTCGAGTGGTCAGCGTTTTTAACGTGCTGAGATTTACTGCTTAAGAAATTTTTGAGAAAATGGGCCAAAAATTATGCATGTCAAAGACGACCAGCTAGCATTGCATTTCACGTTTTCTTGGAAAATTTATGTTAGAACTTCAAAAAATCAAATATGTTATACCTATAAATTATGTTAGAATGTTGAAAAGAAATAAATTTCAACTCGTCTTTTTTTAAAGTAGGGTTAAAAGAATTATTTGAAATGATCAAGTGGTCATTTGGCCTAATGAATTTTGGCACTTTTTTTGTTGCAATTTTGATAATTCGATAATTTGAATACTTGATTTTTCTCTGAAATTTGAAATTTGTTTTGGGAATGTTTTATTGAATTTTTTTAAAGAAATTGAAAATGAGATTCAGTGAGATTCTGAGCTTGTTTTGAAATTTGGATTTAAAAATGTACAATAATTTATCACTGTCCTATTTTGACGAATTTTACAGAATTTATCATTCTCATATTTTGGTGAATTTATAATTTTGGTACTGTATAAAGATAAATTTTTCGAAAACTACAAGCAGGAAAATTTGGCATTAAGTTATATCAAAATGAAAATATAAAATGTAACAAAAAAAAAATTTCTTCAGTTTAATATTATACAAAATAAAAATTCAATTATTCACGAAATTGACTGAAAATTCCCCAAAATTTCAAATTTATCTCGTGATATTTACCCACGTACGTGGTATCACATTTTAAAGAAATACGACCGACGCGTTGGAAAGTTCGTCTAATTTACCGAAATAATTCAGCGAAAATGACGTCATTTTTTTAAATTAATTCGGTAGCTTCTCCGGTTATTTGTTTGACTCGTCCTAGATTTCTTTTATAAATGGTTTATTTTTGCTATTAACCGATGACCCGAGCTTCGTAATTAACTCACGTTCAACTCGCTCCACTTTTTAGCCAAATTTGCCTCCCATTTTTTACGAGGGAAAAAACGCATAAAAACTCCGCGTGGGGGCGCTATTTCAACATTTTATGTTTGTCATGAAAACAGTAAACGCTAAGATTTAAGTTAGCATTTAAGAGGATTAAATTTGTTCTAATATGACACTGAGTTTTTCTTTGGCATTTTTTTGAGAAATTTTGTACATGCATGTCTCAGGGTACCCTAGACCTGGAAAACCTGGAAAAGTCAGGGAACTTGAAAATGTCTGGAAAAATCAGGAAAGAATGACTTATTTTGAAAACGTCAGGGAAATTCAACGAAGCCATGCATTTGTTTCGATCCAAAATTAATGCTTCTACGTTAAGGTTAGCTCAGCCGGGCCCATTTGCAAATGTTCACAGTACAAATTAGAAAATTTTCCACGTTTTCCGAGAAGAAATTTGCACATTTTTCACGTTTACCGAGTAGAAATTTGCAAAATTTTCCAAGTTTTTCGAGGACAAATTTGCAAGATTTCCAAACTTTTCTCAAGCACAGATTTTCAACCTTTTCCGAGTATAAATTTTCCATATTTTCCGAGTACAAGTCTGCAAAACTTTTTACATTTTCCAAAAAAAATTGTCAAATTTTCAAAATATTTTCACGCTAATTTTTTAAAAAAATTATATCTTTTTTTGTATGTTAATTTTTAAAAAAATTCAAAATTGTCCATAGTCAATTTTGCCGAATATTGTCCAAGGTATCGATTTTACAAAATCACGGATAACACTGGCATATGTCAAATTTGACATTGTGTCATTGCATAGTCGGTGAATTTGTTTTAAAACCTGGAAAAGTCAGGGATGTTGAAACAGAAATTTCTGGGGGAACCCTGTGTATATAATAAATTTGACTTAAATGATTGCTGAAACTTAAAGAACACCCCTATAGTATGTCAAAAAAAAAAAAAAGACGAGGGCAATCCATAAATCCTCTTAAATATTATTAATATCCTTCATTTGATTACAACAAAACGCTTAATCCTTCGTTATGAAGAGGTCAAATTCGTGTTATTCGTGTCGCTAGACTTTATGGTTAGGTCAAACTCTATTTTTTTTTCGTAAACCCTTTCAACTTTTAAGTATTTTTTTTTGTATTTCGCGATTGCTTAAATGGAGGTATTTCCCATAGGCAATGGTTATTATGTCATTGTAATTGAATCTTAAGACTCGGTCAAATCCCAATTTAACCCAATTTTATTAAAAAGGGGGTCGAGCCGAGCGACGTTTTCTTTTTTCAAGAGTTGCTACAGAAAACAGCTTCGGTTTTTCGTGCGACCCAAATCTTACGTGATTAACTATACTGAATCACTCACTATTATACACGAGTAGACTACTCGCTTGTTTTTTTTCTTTCCTACACGTTTATAACGAATTAGTTTTAGTCCTAAAACGAACACAATACGTGACCGCAAATAAATTAAAGCTTTGAAGTTTCGAATGAATTTGTACGTGAAGTTCGGTGAATCCGAATGTCTCGTTTTTGTAAATCAAAAATGAGCTTAATTACCTGAGTAAATCCGATACTTAGTATTGGACAATTTTTGAATGCTTTATTTATCCGATACTGTTTATGAGAATTAAACGCAATTTGTTACATCGATATACTGTAATTTTAATGTTATTGGCTAATAACAGGATACCCCCAGACCTGGAAAAGCCAGGGAACTTGAAAATGTCTGGAAAAGTCAGGGAGAAGTCAAGGAAGAATGACTTATTTTGGAAAAGTCATGAAATTCCAAATTTACCGCATTTTCCAAGGATGAAATTGCAAAGATTTCCGCGTTTCCAAATACAAATTTGCAAACATTTTCCAAGTTTTCCGAGTAGAAATTTGCAACATTTTCAAGCTCTTCGTAATGCAAATTTGCAAGATTTCCAAACGTTTTTCGGATGTAATTGTTCCACACATTTTTTCGGAAATTGCGGAAATGGTGTATTTCCTATATTTTTTAATTCAATTTTAAATTAATGTAAATTTTTTATACTGTATCACCGCTACATAAGCAGGAAATATTTTTGTATTTGCATTTTTTGTACGTGTATATTGTTTTTAGATTTTTCTGATATATACTTGTCCATTTTCACCATGCAAATTCATTTCATTCATTTCATTTTCACATTTCACATTTGCAAATTTTGCTTTTTTTCTTCTCTAGTTTATGTTCGAATATTTTGAATTTATTGTATTTGTTTTTATATCATTTCATATTTTATATATTTTCTGTAAACATGCATGTTTTGGAGATATTTTATATATTATCAGAGTTTTTATATATTTCTTATAATCTCCACGAACTGAACGTATAATAATAATAATCATTTCCAACGAAGGTAGTTACGAAACAAAACCCAATATTTCGAGTAATTTAAATCAGTTTCACAACTCTACTTAAAAAAGCGTGACGTTATTATTATTATGGCCAATAAAATTTACGATTATAGAAATATATAAAAAAAATCAAAATTGTCAAAAACAAACAATAAAAATGGTTACATTTGTTTAAAATGGGGTTTCATTTGAATTTGGGAGCGTGGTGACAAATATTAAAAGCCGTAAAGTTAAGAGCGCACTTAAGCATTAAGTGACAAACGTGTCGCCAACTAATAAACCTCGAGCATTTAAAACAAAAAAACATTTCAATTATTGTTAAGTTTTAAATTTTTTTTGTGGTCAGTAGAAATCTAGGTCGCTTTTAATCTTTATTACTTTTTATCTCTCGAATTAAACGTGCGATTTATAAAATTGGCGAGGGGACGCTCATAAATGGAAAAACAATATTCAGGGTCATTCGGCCATTACTGGTCAGACTGACGTCATGCGAAATCTGACGCATTATTTGCTAATTTTAATCCCGCTAAATATTCCTGAATTCCTTTTTGATATTTCATTAAGATTTACTGAACATTAACGAAAATTTATTGTCAGACGTTTTCCGATAATTCAATTGCTTAGTTGTTTTTTTCTCGTAAATAACTGATATTTGCTGTATATATTTTTTTAAATTCGATTCTTGGGTTCTTTCTTCAAAAGTCGTGAATTTCTGTCTTATTGAAATTCACGAATTTTCAATAAAAGAATTCCCGAATATCTTACCAATTCGTAAATTTTCTTTATTGCGTACTAAATGCGAGAAGTTTGTGAAGGTTTTAAAAATGCAAATTTCCTGAATATTATTCAGATTAGTGTTTTTGATAAATATAATGTATATACTGTGCATGTACTGTATGTATATTTCTGAGATTTTCACGCAGAATTTCCGCATTTTCCGAAGTGTGTTATTGCATATTTTTTTTAAAAGTTTATACATGTATATCTTTTAATGTTTAACTACATGTATATATATGTTCAGAAATGATGGAAGAATTTTTTCAACACATTTTATTAAAAAGCCGTTTTTTGGCTTTTTTTTAAAATGATTGCGGAACTTAATGAACACCCCTCGTGCGTGTAATAACAAGGCGAATGCAATACCTCCGTTTAAACGATACAAAAAGGCAAACAATACCGTAAAAGTTGAAAGGGTTAACAAAATTGAGCGTGAACTAACCATAAAGTGCAGCGACCCGATTAACGCGCTTTTCACTTCTTCAAAACGAAGGATTAAGCTTTTTTTGGCGTATAAATAAAATGAAGGATATTAATAATACGAAAAATTAGTATTACTTATTGTGTCCAATTTGGACCAAATAACATCGAATATTGGCTTATACGGGAAGTACATTTGCCTCCGATTAAGCAAAAAGTAAAAATAAGGGTTAACAAAGTTGAGCATGGACTAAACGTAAAGTGCAGTTCCACGATTAACTGTTTGTACAAAATGATTAATTCAATGAAATCAGCGATGGTTATGAAATTAATGGGGAAATTTATGGATTGTCCTCGACTATTATGTCCTATGACTTATTGTGAGAAAGTCAGGGAAATTCAATGTTTTAATGTTATCACAATTTAAATTAAGGCTTTTAAGTGGTTATTTCATATTTATAACAATTCTAACCTATTCCGATCAGGATACATTTTCAAAATTGTCAACAGTTTCCGAGGACAAACTCGCAAAATTGTTAACTGTTTCTGAAGACAAACTCGAAAGATTTTCCAGGTTTTCCGAGTACAGATTTGCGAAATTGTAAATCTATATATATTCGTTATATAAATTTGCAAGATTTCCAAGCCCAAATTTTCAATTGTTTTCGAGTAAAGATTTTTAAAATTTTCAATATTTTCAGAGGACATATTTTTTTTTATCTATTTCGAGGATAAATTTGCACAATTTTCAACAGTTTAGGAAGACACACTCGCACAATTATCCATATATTTTTCCTTGGACAAATTTTCAAAATTCTCAGCCTCTTCATGGGTTCAAATTTGCTAAATTTCCAACCTTTTTGAGTTTGAAAAACTTTCATTATGCATGCATGCATCGAATACTGCTTTGTAAAATTTTGAAAATTTTGCATGATACTTTTTTGAAATTTTCCTATGTTTATTCTGAAATGTTTTCACAATTATCATTAGTAAATTTTGAAAAATATTGAATATTGTCCTGCATGTGTAGCTTTTGCAAAATCGTGGACAACATTGGTATATATGCCAGTTTTGACATGGTCATTGGTCAGGTTTTGGTTGATTTAACTAATTAATTAAGGTTGATTTAGGGGGTAATTCAACAGTCTCGGTCAATAAACTGTCTTATTATTTGAATATTATTTGTCCTTTCCAATTAATAGAACAGAATGTCGCGACGCCGCGGCCGTGAAGACATTTTTGGTTGGCAACATTTTTAGTCAACCCTCTACGAGTCTACGTGTTAAAACTACGCGCGTCGCCTGCTCCTTTATTGTATCGGATTGATCCAGTAAATTCTTGGAAATTGACTTGATTTTCGAATTTTTTGTAAGCATTTCAATATTTTTAAATTATTGGAGTCATCGTAAACTCTTTTTATATATCATGCGATTGAGTACAGGCGTCATATTTCAGAAATACTTAAATAGGTCGCCATATTTCAATAACATTAATACAGAATATAAAATCCAGCGTTTACTATTCCTCAAAAAAAATATTCCTACAAAAAATGAAAAAATATCATCAATTTCGACTATTATCTATGAAAACAATGAAGTAGCAGACTACGTTTGACTAAAGGCGGTCATACACGTGGAAAGTTATATCTGGAAACTTACCAATTTTAGGAGTGTCCGAAAAGTCAAACGCATATTTCTGAGAATTTTACTAACCATGGCTTTTAAAAAAGAAAATTTCAAACTCAAAGTAGTTAGACTTCATTTATATGTTATAATTGACAAATTAAAACATTTCCTTTCTCGTAATTCACATTCTAAAAAACAGAACTTTTTGAACGTGTCGTATTTCCAGATATAACTTTCCTCGTGTACGACTGCTTTAAAAAAGTATTGCCCAGAAGTTGTTTTCCCTTGCTTGTCTTTTTCAAAAATATTGTAATTTCACGTCATTGTCCTCTTGAGTTTGCATCCTCCTTTCGGAAGTTGACCTATGGATGATGGACGCCAGCATTAGCTATCACGAGCCATCATTTCTACAGTAGCAAATGCCATGTCTTTGTGAATGCATGTGCTATTGGACGGAAAATCAAATTTCAAACTAATTTCCAGTCCCGTATGTAAAATTACCAGATGCAAATTTGATGTACAGTATTTATATTTTTCAGAAAGCTAGGGCTACGGCATCTTTCTATCCTTCTTTAACAGAGGACAACGCCACTTACGGCATCCAAACCCCGGAAAAGGGTGCTAAAGGGCAAGTTGCTAAAATCTCTTTTAAAACATTGAGGATTAAGTGTAATATACAAAACCGATTGTTGTAACAACTCTGAAAGATCAAATTCAACGTTCTCTAAATTGCGTCAACATTTGAGCTTCGCAGCTGGTGTTGCTGCACACACACACCCTGAATACAGGAAGTCTTTAAATTTACCCAACGGGCCGACACGAAGGGACACGTTGGTTCGTGTTACTTACAATTGTGTTGGTCACATGACCAAAATGCTTACGAATAACGTGTAGAAAACGTAACTGAGTTTTGTTGGGGTACATCTTCAGTTTAGGCGAAAACTTTGAATAAGAGTTGTTAAACTGTTCGTTAAGAGGATTGCGGTTATAGCGAAATATGCAATGTTAAAAGCGTTTTTGGGGGGATGGA
Source organism: Ommatoiulus sabulosus (assembly GCA_034697705.1). Lineage (NCBI taxonomy): Eukaryota > Metazoa > Arthropoda > Diplopoda > Julida > Julidae > Ommatoiulus > Ommatoiulus sabulosus. The sequence goes on along the minus strand of JAQGAO010000779.1, from coordinate 11,959 downwards.
GTAAAATGTTTGCAAGTATCAAAAGATTTCTTCCCTCGTCCACACCTAAAACCCACCAATATCTGTAAAAAAAAGTTGAGATAATATGTTGACGTGATCAGGCTGCTGTGGCTCAGCCGAACAGTTTGTCGAAGCAGGCGTGACAATAGGGCTTGTCATTCTGCTCTTTGAACGTTCCTTTATTCAGCTGCTTCAAGCAGAAGGAACAAACGAAGTGCTCTGGATGGAACTTCTGGAACATGGCCGTGATGCAGCGCCCCGTGATTGGCTTGTGGCATCCAGCGCAAAGGGAACCTCGCTTGGCATGGTAATGGGTCTCGCAGTACGGCATCCCTTCGTGGTCGAAGAAACTTCCGCCATTAAACGGTGTCTGGCAATCCTGAAAAAGATTTAAAAAAAAACGTTAGCGGGAGAAGAAAATGCGGGATTTACAGCAAGACCTTCAGAACGAAGCACGCTAATTAAACGTGAAAATAAGGGAGAATTTTTCCATAGTTTCCTATTAATAACTTCGTTGGCACTCGAACCAACGAAGCCAACATAATTGCCAATTTGCGTTTGCGTTATCATTCAGCTGTGGAAAATAAAGGGAAAACTGTAGAAGAAAAAACTACCTGTCTTGCGCACCATGCGTAAAACGTTTTTCTTTTTTTTGCTTCCCTCTTAAATGTGGGGCTAAAAATTGACCTTGAAAACACTTTCTTATTTTGCCATCTAAGCATCTAAATTCTACCCCTCATAAATTAAAAGTTGGCTGCACAGTAAGGAGTGAACCCAGAGTTTGGATTAGTGAGGGGGTGCTGCTAGGTCTAGATCACTTCGCGCTTCATCAGCGCACGGTTTATAAAGCGGAGTGAATCCCAAATAGCCGCAGATTTTGCTCCAAATATCAGGCGGAGACACTCGTAAATCTCCGCCATTCAGAAAACACTCCAAGATCGCATTTCTCATGACTATTTTTGGACTGGAAAAGTTGGAATGAAGCCAGAGGTGGCGCCACGCACAGCGACGTACGAGCAAGCACGAGCATGGAGGAAGAATGAAACCACTCCTGATGGGTGGGGGCATTAGGAGGGAGGGAGGGAGGGGACACGCCGTGCCATTCTTTTTGGCACTCGGGGCAGTGTTTTGGGGATGGGGGAGTGAACGTTTTGCCCAAACAATGGACAGTCCGTTCCCCCGGAACTTTCTTATTCATTTTTATTTTTTGTTTTTTTGTTTGTTTTGTTTTTATTTAACATAATTAAAATAGTTTATTTTTCTAATTCAACAACGATACAATTTCAACATAACAAAACCATAAGGGGGTTCACAGGGGGGCGAAAAAGGTGGAAAGTCATGTTTGTTTATGTGGATTGTTTCAGTTGTATAACATGTTTCTTTCAAGTGCCAAAATTTATTAGTGTACATTGTGACCTAACTTAGCAGAATTTTAAGATTGGCTTTGCAAATTTGAAAGCAAGAAGCTGAAAAGAAAGTTTTTGCAAGTCTCGTACTTTGTGTTTGTAAGGGAAAGGGGAGGATGGGACTGTGTTCAGGGGTGAGAGATTCCCAACAACGTGAAAACAGTGAGTTTCAATCTTCCTCTTCATCCTCGTCGTCACTTCCAACGCCGCAGCATTTACCACAGACCGGTTTCCCCTCCATGGAGTAAAAGCTGCCTCCTTGAAGCGTCGATTTGCAGTCCTGCAAACGCAAAGCTTTCAACGATGTGGATTATGCGCACTCGTTGACAGAATGCACTGTCACATTACGGTTGTTGGCCAACTGACGAGGAAAAAGCATACCTAGCCCTAAACTTACCCTGCACACAAAACACTCCGGATGCCACTGGGTGTTGAGTGCGGAGATGTAGTTCTCCATGATTGGCCGACTGCATCCGCCGCATTTGGGGGCAAACATCTCGAAGTAGTCAGACTTGCAATAAGGCTTGCCTTCCTTCTCATGGAAGCCATCTTCGCCGAATTGATTGCCGCACTGAGCGCAGAAAAAGTGCTCCGGATGCCAGGTCTTCTCCAGGGCAGATACGCATTTCTGGGGGGAAAAAAAAGATGTAACGGACTTGAAATTCTGCCACAAAGAATTGGGTTTCCAAAAATTCCTTCGTTTTATACATTCATAACTTACATCCAAAATCGGGCCGTTGCAATAGGCGCAACGCGGCGAGAACAAGTTGTGATAATCAGTCTCGCAATAGGGCTGTCCGTCCCTTTCGAAAAAGTTCTTCGTCCCCAATTCCTGATGACAGTGGGCGCACGTGAAGTGCTCCGGATGCCATGTCTTGGCTAGCGCCGTTACCACCTGAAACAAGAAACAGTTTTGTCAGCATTGTAAATGTCAGATCACCCATTTAAAGTGTGGTGACAGAAGCCTGGCATTCCCCACCTGCCCCACAATGGGCTTGTTGCAAGCGGCGCAGCATCCCTTCTGGGCAGTGTTGATCCCCTGTCGGCTCATATCCGATTGCAGAGTCCCAAGCATGGAGTCCAAGTGGTTGTTCCTCTGCTGACCACTAGGAGCGCTGGAAGCCTTGGGTTTGTTGGGCTTGGCGTACAACGGATCACTTGTGGTGATGGTGGCGTTGCTTGGCGTCGGTGCCGAACTTATCTGTCAAAATAGAAAAAACGGCAGATGTGAAAAATGGACTCCAAGCCATCTGAACGAATTAGCGCGTCAAGATTCTCGAGACTGACAAGACCGGCATCGGAGACCTAAACAAATTTGCTGCTGGCATGCCTCGATGGTATCTCCGGTCCACCCTCCCCCAACCCTCGTTTTTTTAAGCCGTGACATTTCCTAAACCGTTAGATCTAGCCTTCGTTCTTGGTTTCCTATGCCAGGGTCTCCAATTTCTTCCCTTCAAAACGAAAATCTTCAATATCACTTATCGAAGATTTTCTGTCAAAAAAGCTGCCAGGATCTCTCATTTCCTTCCTTGGCCTCTACACCTCTCGCAGTCTCCGTCAACTGACTGACTGCTCTTAACATTCCCGAATCCCAATTGGCCGCTTATCCTATCCCGTTAGTCAGTCAATGCCTACCGCTTCCGCGCTCCACGGTTGCTCCTCGCTAAATGACAAACTCCCAAATCCGTTTCCTCGGCACCGAGGTGCGGTGTGCAAATGCGAGCCCACACTCGGGTTATTTTTATCCCGCTGCCGCTCCACTCTTGAGCCAGGAACCTTTGGCTTACTTACGAGGGAAACGTGAAATCTGACGATTTTTTAAAACGCGTATGATATCAACCCCCTGTTTTGCGCTTAATACTCGCAGCCACTGCTCCACGCTCCCGATTCTTGCCAACTTTTAAAATAGTTGGCCGAGCTTCTCCTCGCAACCTCAGCTAGGCTTACGGCATATTTATTTTCTCTTCCCTCGTATCCGCTTAAAAATAGATACATGGCATAATGAATATTGCAGGGTGACGGCCATATCTTTCAATTTCACATTCATGACCTACAACCCAGCCAGATTTTATTGTGATATAACGCAGTTTTGAATTTTCATATCCATTTTGCTAAACTGACAGATGTCCTTAACAATAACAAGAGTCTAGAAATAGAGGTTGGGAGAACTAGTTCAACTTTCAAAGATTTTGACAGGCATTAATTATGTTATATGATAGTCTGGCTGACAGTGGGGTAAGCACAGAAAAGCAAGCTACGTTAAACCAATGTGGGTTTTAGTCGATCATTACAATTAATCGCATTATACACAAGATCATATTTTGGGTCATCCCAATCTCATATCTAATCAAAAAATTATAACACTGATTTTTGACTTAAATTTCCTTAACTCAGTGATGAAATTCACTAGATTCGCGCATTGTTACCCTATCATTTATCTTTAAAATGTACATTCGCGAAATACATACTGTAACATCACCTTTAAGTGATCTAGTAGGAAAATTTTCATTGCTTTGCCAAAACTCACGTTGAGTCGTTGTGCCAGTTTGCCAACTACAACCACAGATTTGCATAAATTTTGAAATGTTTACAATTCTGGGACGATTAGAATAGACATAGGATAAAGCAGAAATTAAACATTGATCTTTTAAGATGTTTGAGGGACCCTGATTAGACGAGCTTGTTATCTATAGGACATAAACCAATAAATCCATCTGAAACCGATATTCCAAATAATGCAGTAAAATTGTCGACATATTTCTGACAACTGTGCTTTACGGCCAATTTATTGAATTTCCGATGCACTGTGTAACGTGATGCGCTTTAAAATTTTACAAGACTAAAAACATACATTATGAAATCTAAAGGATTTGCCAAGTTGCCTCAAAAATCAACTCTTCAAAGTGCCCTTTATTAAAACGAGCCATGGACTTGCACTACGTTGTGTTCCCAACGTGCCCCGAACTTCTTTGTGTTGTTTAACGCATTACGCAACATATGAAAATGTGTTCATGTCGTTAACCACTTCATATTTAAATTTGACAAAGCTGTCAGACATTTATAGTTTGTTATACATGCATGATGTGACCTTTGCTTGACTCTGAGGTTCAATCTTCAATGCTCTAATTAAATGGTTATAATTCTACATTTATTTAAAAAAAATAATAATTAAACATGGATATACTGTAATGTGAAATGCAATGCCACTTTGTTTGGCTTTTCATTTATTGCTAGATTTCAAATTCTTTCCTGTTTACTTTTTTTTTTTTTTTTTTTTTTTAAATTAAAAAAAGGAGAAATGATACGCGTTTTTTAATAGGGTAAAAAAGCAGATGCAATGTTTTACATCTGGAGAAAAACGATGTTGCTGCGAAGTTTATTTGTATCCAGAGCTGGTTTCAAAATTTCCAGCATGTTGTGAGACTATTTTTGGGGGTAAATCTCTGGTAAACCATAATAAACATCAAATAAACTAAATTCTTAATCGAGCAGCTGCTGAAGTGATTTGGCTATGATTCGATACTGAATAGAAGGACCTTCCTTACCTTGAAATCTGACAGAGAAGCCATGAGGTCATCCAATTCCTTGGTGGCCGAGGAGGCAGAAGGAGTGCTCGGATGTCCAGCGGATGGAGACAGTGGCCGCCCCATCGATGGAGATAATGGACGCCCCGTCGATGGAGACAGTGGACGCCCCGTCACTGGGGAAATTGGACGTTGATGATGAGTCGTTTTAGTGGTTGTCACTGTGGTGATCACTTGTCTCTCTGGGTGCCTGCTGCTTGCGAAAAAATGTATAAATTGTCAGTTCAAAAATATGCCATATTAACACTATACATAAAGCAATCAGACGAAAAATAGTTATTCAGTCATTGAAAAAGTCATCGAGAAAGGATAATATTCATGATTTCTTTTTTCAAATCGTGTTTTTACCTCTTTAGAGGGACATGAACATGTAGTTATTGATATTTCTGCAATTATGGTTCTACTTGTATACTATACTTCGGTTTTAAATAAAATATTTGGATTATCAAAGGATTAGTATTCCTCAACCTTCCTCGGTACTTGACTCTACTGTCAATTATCCGTAGTTAAAAGTAGTTTTAAAAAATTCTGTCTGTATCTTGGTGCAATGAATTGATCTGCAAATATGAATCATTCGCAACATTTCGGCTGAAAAAAAACCCAAAACGGCATATTTGGCCTGTTAACAAACATTAAGTGAATTAATCAATTCCGAATTTTTCTTATTCAATCAGTACATGATGATGCCACAATCCCATTAGCGATCAGTTGAAGAAAGAGCTAAAATGTTTGGGATGGAATATGTAAATACGCATTGTAAGGAACACATCCTATACATGTAAGTTATACTCTTATGCATCCTTGTACAGTTTGCTTATTCTGCTAACACCTGTCTCAAAAATATATTTCCAAAACTTGATGGAAAAGCAAGCCGAATGGATTTGCATTTCGATACCTTCTGCAAACGGATGTTAGTTCAACTCACCTGGCATGATGATTTGCTGGTACAGCACTTTGTAGCTCGTCCAAGAGGCTTTCCACTGTGGGTCTCATGTCCTGGAGTCCTCCACCGCTGCCCATGCTATTCGTTGGTGAAATGCTCTTGTAGCCAGATGAGGGTCCATTGGCAGCTGTTGGCGACCCAGCAACTTCAAAAAGGAATACAGGTGTTCATTTGGATTTTTATCATTGGCAGCACATCCACCCCAATTTCCAGCATGCCCTCCTACCTTTTCCGTCGCCATAGCTGTTGTACCTGGAGGTGCTAAGGTCGTCTAGCAGGGAATCCAATTCGGAGAGATTGCTGTTCAACGCGGGGGATGCGTGGCCTCCCGTATTGTTGCGGTATGTGGTTGTGGTCACGGTCACCTCCTTCATATTGTGAGATGTAGGCTGGATGAGAAAACGTGTGAACGAGAACATGAGACTAGTTCATTCATTGGGAAACTTAATACCATTGTCTTAGACGACCCGAGCATTCTGCATCAGTGTCCTCATTGTGGCAGATAAGACCAACCACCATTTAGTAACCAGCTAATGGATGGGACATGGCAAGCCCTGCCAAAATGAATTAAAAATTGGTTGTTTCATACAATGATGGGCACCAGAGTGGTTGCTTCATCACAAACGGCAGTCATTGCACTGATGCAAACCGATACTCGTTCTTCAGGTGACCGTAATGTCTAGAGTTTAAAGCGTACTTACAGAACTATCGTTTTTGTAGTATTTTTGCACGTCCACGTTGACAGGCGTCAATTGATGCAGTTCAGGAGTGGTGTATGTGGGCGAGTGTGACTGGTGGTACACATTGTGGTTATCTTGATTCAGGTGGGCCGTTGTACTCTGCAGATCCGCTAGTAGAGCATCTGAAACAAAAAAACTGATTTGTTGATCATCTTTGCAATTGTGATTTGTCCAGAGCATTGAGCGAATGCAATAGCTTCGGGCATTTTAAAATAGATTTCCTATTTATGGCACTTCCTAACCTCGACTATTTTCGTTTGTTATCTGATTGAACAACATCCTTCCCTTACCTCCTAACCCAGCAAACTTCGCGGGAACACCTGCCGCAACCTTCGCATCACCTTGTGCATGTTTTTTGGGGGATTTTCATTTGTCAAGTTTGCCTCGAATTGACTTAACCCAAGATGGGGTTGCTTTCGGCGTTTGCTTTTGCAGGGTGTGGGGGAATCTGGGGCGATTCGCTGGGATAGTTCTTTATCTCGAGAGATTGTGCAACACATTCTAAGCAGCTATGAAATCAACTTCTACAGGCTGATCTAAGTGCCGTACAGAAGTTCCCGAACATTTTTTTCTTCTAAAAATTGCATACATGAGATTTATTGGTTGATGGGACCAAAATCTAAACAAGAATTTTTTTCATATACACATATCCTTAAGGTAATTTTATGCAATATTTTAATAATTTTGTTCCTGCAACAAAGTTTGTGTACATTGTGTACAATAGAGTACATGAGGTCAGGTGTGGAATTGTCCACCAGATTTTGGAGCATTTCAAGGATGCTCAACCTGTATAAGTCATATCTTACTCAATTCTGGTTGTCTGGTAGAGACCGAACCACCTATTGAGATGACTTACTACTTCGACATAACTTCTGGTAAGCAAAACGCGAGACAGACTGAAAATAACTCCCCGTTACGGGGATTTCGTCTAAAAAAGTACTTAGAAACTTACCAAAATAGCGGTCTGGAAAAACGCTTGGAAGGCTGCATGCATCAAGGGTGCCTTATTGGGGAACTCTCTTCGGGCACTTTTTTCTGAGCTGGGAAATCTCTCCAAGAGCTCATAACTAGTGTTTGAATACGTTAAGAAACTGCGAGCATAGTTTTCGTTTTCGTGGGAACTCAAGCGGGTGTCGATAACTTTTTGCCTAACGCGACCATATAAGGCAGGCGTGTGGCTGTGACGCCAGCCCTCTTGAGAAACCACCAACTGTTTAAAATGCTGGCTTTGTAGAAACTTCAGGAGATTATGTGGGCCATGCCGGAGCAATGTGGGCAACGGGATTAGATAATTTACGTTCACTCTTTGGAAAGCATCTTTCATTGACCCGCTTTCATAGCGCATGGCGCCGGAGACTTTTTGAGGAAAAAAAATGTGCGTATTGCCATAACATACTGACCATGAAATTGACTTCTTATTCGTGCGACGTTAGATACTTATAAGGAAAATTTTAAGTTTCATAACGTCGCCTCTTGCATTTGGAGCAATAAAGTGCGGGTTTTAACGAAACAACCCACAGTTTCTTGGAAAATCCAAACTTTGTATTTATATTTTACGATCCTGAGTTTTATCAGCAGTTAAAATGCACTAAAACCCTGCTAAAACCACAACTAAAACTGGAGTATTTTCAACATGTTATGGGATGCGCAACTATTCCCTATAACGACATTATCAACAAAATTAGAACAAATTGTTGTGAAAATACTAACATATGAAACCTAGACTTGTGGTTCGAACTTTAGGAACAGCTAGACCAGTGGTTCCCAACCTGGGGGCGATTTGGGTTATCAGGTGGGCAATGTACAAGTAGAAGTTGCTCAAGCTTTAACTGAAATCCACCAAGCACAAGGCAGCCATTGAAAAGGTAAAATAAAACAATAACAAAGTTTTCAAACTTTCATTTATTTTTTCAAATTTTAACTGTCAACTTTCTTAATTTTTCCAGATTCCAATTTAAAAATGAAAACATGTACTCCTGTTTTTTAAATGTACGTCAATGATCTTAGTTAATTACTGTATTTCACTTCTTTGTTCTTAAAATTTTTTTTATAAAAAATATACATTTTAATTTTTTTTTCTATTTTATTTAATTAAGAGTGACCGGATAAAACTGCTTTGGTTGTTGTTATATACGGTAAAAAATTGTTTAAAATAATGAAACTGCTTTATTATTTAGACATTACTTCAAATTAAAATTAGGCATACCATGAAAATGAAAAGGGGGTGATAGGTGTTAGTCAACCTCCAGAAAGGGGCGATGGGCCACAAAAGGTTGGGAACCACTGAGCTAGACTTTGGAATTTTTTTTAGGTTTGTGGATTTTGTTATTTCTAAAAATAATTATTCCATGATTTCCATATGTTTACAAATACCATTTTCAATTAGAATTGTGTAAGGCAAGATGCAATAAAGTTGCAGTTTATCTGCGAAGCTGCATGGTTTTTACTTAAATAAACAACCTTCCATTATTTCGCAATATTACCATTTTTTGAAAAGTCTAATTATTGCAGTTGAACTAATCAGAAATAGAATTAAACGGTATAGTTATGACAACACGATATCCCAATATGGCAGCTAAGGAGACGTACATTTAGGGTTTTAAAATGGGTCATATCAGACAAATCTATGAATTTATGGTGACATTTAATGATTCACCGCAATTTGTCAGTTTTTCAAATTTTTGTCGTCATAACTGACCCATATATGTTAAGAATCGCCTGAAAGCGTTGCCAATTTCCAAAACCGCAACGACATCTATGTTGACAAAAAGACAACAAGGTATATCATAGAAAAATATCATGGCGTGAAAAGTTCGAAACTACATGTACATTTTGAAAAGGATCTAAAAATAGCAATGACTACATTTCAGGATTCTGACATATATGCTGTATGATCGTACACGCGGTTTTGGATTAAAGGTTTTCATGACTTCATCGCAATAAAACGGACTGATGTCATGAAAACGGAATCGTAAAATACAATGATTCATAGAAATTCTACTTGTTTTTATCGGAACCAGTTAGCAGATTCCGATTCTCGTTTTATGGCTTTTTTTGTGATGGTGCTTACATGCAAGTGCCTTTAAAAATCCCGAATCTCCCAATTCTAATGTCTTTTTTTAATGATCGCGTGACATTTAGTTAAGTATTTAATGTTATTAAATGTTGGTCTAGTCGATATGCTCCTGTTTGGCAAATTTAGATGTCAATTCATATTCAGAACATGTGACATTCGAATGATACTTCGATCTGCAGGTGTTCATGCAATGTATCTAACCGATTCCCAGGAATTTGTAACAACTCAATCGCATTGTTCATATCAAAAGACCTGAAGTGACAAAATCACTTTGTGTTTTCAGTGTGCATGCAATCTGCTTTTGAATACCGTTTCAAAAGCCATTTTGAGATGAAAAGAAACCAGGAAATGCAATTTTTTTTTTAAATTTGTGAGTGAAATTTCCTTGTTTAGGGCGCCGCCTAGTGGCAATCATATTCAAAAGAATGAGTAAATTGATGAGAATGGTACAGCACCCATACAGCAGCCTTACAAAAACCCAGCGCCATCTATGTTAAATTCCGTGCAACAGTTGTGATATATGCAGTAACGCAACAAAACCAGCTAGATGGCTGAGTATATAGCATTCTCACCTTGCATTCGGTAGACCAGGGTTCGATTCCCTGGTCGGCTATCTTGATTGTGGTTTTTCATGGTTTCCCACAATCCTCAAGGTGAATGCCGGGCTCGTTCCTATATTATTCGGACTTGACCGGTTTCATGGACCGTCCTCCTCCTTGTTTAGTTTCTTCCTAAACCACATACTGTACAGTGATTGTTTATTTAGCTGTTGTTACCGGTCTCAAACCCGGGTGGGTGGGACTCGGGTTTGGCAGTAAAGTAAATGCCATCTATGAAGCGTTCTGTGCAACATGGGAGTGGTGTTTCAGACTTGCCTATTGTTTACTGCATGAAAATCTGTGATCCTTAAGAATTATAACTATAAATAGAAACTTGATTGCAGAATATGCATCATGCGTTTATCATTTCAAATTTTCGGTGAAATTTTATAACTGTTGTAGGCCTACTCCGCATCTTATTTCTTCGTTTGTTTTGTCGATGCATAAACAAAACAATTCATATAAAAATATGCAGATATCTCAATAACAGCATGACATTTTTCTTATTTATTAAGATGCCAATGGCAACTTTATACCGCAACATATGCGAATGAAAATGAGGAAACTCAACTGGGGGCAGATTTGTTTTTACATACAATCGCACATCTCTTAAGTCCATCTTTAATTCAAAGATAACCTTCGAGTACACGTGTAATCCTGGGGCTGCTCAAGGGGTTCTCAAAATGAAATTACACCAATTGTTCAGATAAATGTGAGTAAGACGACGGCGAATTCGTATATGGGAAGTCGTTTACGAGCTGTAAAAGTTGGAATTGAGTGTGAAGAAAACCGAAATGAAAGTCGCAAAAAGTCACAGTTTTCGAGTTCTAGCTCGTAAAACAATTCTGAGAAGCTCTCAAAACCCGAAATGTCTGAGCCAGATCTCAGTTTGTTGTTGACTTGCAACTTCATTTCCAGCAGCAGCAGCTAGCTAGCAGGGGTAACTAAAAGTGTAAAAACTAGTCCACGTATTCCGGCCGTCCTACAAAAACAGTTTGTAAAATCGTAAAATGATGGCGAGTCGTCGTCGGGTGTTCCTGGAACTGGCTTCGGGTGTCGTAAGAACGGAGGAAACAAAAGCGTTGCAAAATGTTGTTACGAAGTAGCTTCCACTCCCACATAGGCACGTAGGCCTAAAATGTTAGTCGCCTGGTAATTCGGCGTGTGGGTGAGGACAATCGTTTCAAAACGAAATAAACACCAGGAAGTAACGCGCCAGCTCCAATTTTCGTGCGCTTTTGCGAACGCCCACGTGGCCATTTTAGCACCACCCGTGTAACTTCCTTCTTGGACAGAAATGCTCAAGGCCCTACGCCTCGACACATCGTCAAATAATGCAGAAACGAGTTGGCCAACATCCGAAAAATTCCCACGTGCGTGTCCACGAGTGCCGGACCACGTCCAGAGTGAAACAAGAGAAGAATATTTTGATACTATCTGGGTCAAAATTACCCAGATGGGAATGTGAACAGGGTTCCCCCAGAAATTTCAATTTCAACTTCCCTGACTTTTCCAGGTTTGAAAAAAAATTTCACTGACCTATGACAACGTGAAAAATTGACATATTTTCCAAAATTGACACTGGAAAATATTTTTTTAAATTCACTAACG
>JAQGAO010000778.1:0-29558 GCA_034697705.1 Ommatoiulus sabulosus | reverse complement strand
TATTTCACATTTTACATCGTTCGGTGTTGCGATGTCCTATATTTCCTAAAAATTGTCCTATTTTGTCCTATATTTGTAGTAATTTTTTGGGGCAAAATGTCCTATAAATCCTATATAGTCGAGCTTAAAAGTGGCTGGGATACCTGTTGCCGTATTTGAGAATTTATTAGAATGCTTGTAGAGGAGGCTGGCACCATCTATTTCTTAGGTCCCCCAAGTATTGAAAATGATTAAAAAGATGCGTTTTTCAGGCACAAGAAAGATAAGAAGAAAGAACGGGATCGCAGTCGCGACCGAGACAAGAAAGATAAAGATAAAGACCGCGAGAAGGAGAAGGAGCGGGACAGAGACCATGACCGCAAAAAGAGACATCGGGACAAGGAGCCAGACCGGGACGGCGACAAGCTGAAGGAGGCTAAAATCACGCGGGATTATGACGAAGAGGAAAAAGGCTACGACAGCGACGAGGCCCCACCCCGGCTCGCATCCGATGCAGCCCGTAGTTCTTCTCAGGTCAGTCGAGATGATTCTAACCTTCAGGCTGTGGACATGGATGTGGGGAGCGATTAGGTTGTCTTACCCTTTACCCGCTTTTCTCTTCGTCTCGTTCTTTTCTTGCACGTTGTCTTAATGTGTCTTGGAGGCCAAGCAGGGCAAATTCTGGCGAGTCTTTGTTCACCTCGCTGGTAGAGCCCTTTATTCGATGTCCATGATGTACCTTTCTTTTTAAAAGAGCTGCACTAATTTAGGGCGGTTTTTAATTGTGCCCGGGATTATCGTCCTTGGAATCTCGAGACTGTTGACGCCAAACTTTGTCATGTTTGGCACCTGGGGATGGAAATCAAAATGGCAGCGCGTGGTCCCGAGCATATTGTGTACAGAATTGTATACAAAGTTGTGCGATGTGGTCCAAATGTCTCCATGATTTAAAAGCATATTTTCTGAAAAAAACAAATTTCATTTTATAAAAACTTTGAAATGTACGTACGTTTGAAGATTGTGGAGCATCCTGTAGTAAGGGCTTTGTTGAAGTAGACCTATGCAGTTGGCTATATTGGGAATATTTTCCATGTCTTATTTATTCAAAATTTTCAAAGGAGTTCTGTTCGATTATGAAGCATTATATTGGCTATTACTTAATTCGATCACATAGGGCTGTTAAGCGGCTATATTGGGAATATTTTCCATATCTTATTTCTTATATCTTATTTCTTGTGAACAAATGTGTGTTCACAAGAATGTCACAAACAATGACAGCTGGGTTTGTCGTTTTTTTGCTGCTAAATGCTTGATCGTGAATCCGATTTACTGTTTAAATTACAAATCCATCAGACGTGTCTGTGCATTATACATCAATTTGCTCTGAATATTAATAATATTTATATATCAGATGTAGGAAAATTCTGTGTGTAGCACTTTGAGGATGCAGGGTTCCTCCAGACCTGGAAAAGTCAGGGAAGATCCTTGGTCTGAATAATTAGGATTTTCTGATAAACGGGTTTAAGGCCTTTCTGTCATCCAGTTTTTAATTGTCTTTCAAAATTTCGCCTTTGAATTGAACCTGTTGCATTCATAAAATAAGATGCAAACGTTTTGCAAGCAAGCCTTGTGCTGAAAGCAAAATTAAAACAGCAGCAACTTCCGCCCTACTGTCAGTACAGTTGAAATTGGGACTAATATACAACAAATTAAGTCAGACTAAACAGTCTGGTCATGTTGGACCCCAACATCACAGTTCAATTGTATTCCCCGTGCGTGTCATAGGAATTTAGTTAACTAAATAATTAATTATACTATATAGTATAGTATATTTAGATTTAATATAGTAAGCCGAAGTCGCCTTCCAAAAGGTCAAACATTTTCGGAGCTGGTGTCATCTGTGAATGCCCATTGTAAAAGCAGTGGAATGCGGCTGCGGCAGCTACTCACGTAGAGGAAAAAGCAGTTTTTTTTTTTAAAAAATGTGAATCCTCATTGGACAGTGAGATCAAAAACAACATTGCCCATTTTGCGACTTCTGCTTCTCAGCCTTTCTAAATCACTCCTATTATCTTGTTCGAGCTTTCTCTCCTATATGCAAATTTAGCACACGCAAAAACGTTATCATGCGGTCAAGGCTTTAAGCAACTGTCATCCTTAGTCTCAATCCCAGTTGGCCCAAGTGCATTATTTTTGTCTCGATTTATTTGTGGCATTTCCCCTTGTTTTTTTCTTTTGAAGCCTCCCGTTTTCCTGTCTTGGTAAAGACTTTTATTCTTTTTTGTTTCATTTTTGTCCAAGGGGAAGGAAGTTGGCAAGCGAGGGAAGTCCAAGAACCGTGAGAAAAAATAATGCCGTGGGACTGCTTGACGGGGATCGACCTCGCACTCAGCTTGACCAACTGGCCACCCTTCCTCTTCCCCGTCGTGCAACAGCACTGCGGATCTTTCAAGTAACTTTCGTTTGTCCAGGGTGGTTTTTTTTTTCTTGGTTTTTGTAATTAGAGCTTGAAATACCAAAATCCTCCTCTAAATCTTGGTGTCCCATTAGTGGATATCTCAAAACTTTTTCTCTTTGGAATCGGAAACTTAAGAAATTCAGCCAACTTAAGACGTGGATCTAAGGGCAGGGATGGGCAAGAAATGCCGAACGTGTTTCCGGCTTCACTCAAGTTAGGTCTATGAACAAGAGAACGGTTCCTAGTCGTTTGAGCATGACCAAAGATAAGTTTTAAAAAAATAATTGAAGGATCTTTCGGATGAAATCAGTTTCAGTGGAAAAAGTTAGGAAAAGCAATGGTAAACTACCCTTTAAAAAGTTTACCAGAACACTTTTAGATGACAACATTACAAACATCTCGGGTCTGCTTTGACTGGAAGGATATTTAGATTTAGAGGTGTGATTTTAGTTTCATTATTCATACGTTGAGTGGTTACTTAATTAGAAATAAAGTATTGTTATTCATAGGACGTGCGCGGACGAGGCAATTTTATGAAAGTTTCAGGCGGTTTTAAGTGTGTCCAATAAATCACGTGCATATTTTCTGAAAATTTTAGTAAACATGGATTTTAAAAGATGAAATGCCAAGTGGGAATTTTGGTTGTACAAATAAAAAAATGAAAACATTTGAGTTCGCATAATTTGGAACCAATAAAACTTGATTTTTCTGTCTGAAATTCGGCAACAAATTGCCTCGTGCGTTCCCGCCTATTGTCTTGTTCAAACATCTTGCCCATTCAGTCTACACTTTTAATTTTTTTTTTTAACTTTAAAGATATTCTCTTTAACATCCCCAAAGATTGAACCGTATAGTATCCAAGGCTATTTCTTTGCGAAGTTAACAAATGAATTTAAAAACCATTACTGTTTAAGATTAATGGTTGACAGTTGTCTTATCCTGAATATTTCAGGAGCAGTGCAAATCAATTTTTTTAATTTATTGCCTAAATTAAATTTTATGAAGTTAAAATTACCCTTGCAGTAGCGAGACTATTTTTGGGCAAAAGTACTGATGAGAATGGCTAAGTTGCTGTTGTTTTAACGAGTTTTTGGAATCTTAAATGAATTCATTGGATTTTTTAATGTTCATCTTAGTCAGTTTCTGTAATTAAATGAGGTTTTTTTTTTTATCAAATGATGTTTGTTTTGTTAATTTGCTTCGTGACTTAGTTTTTGTCTAGTGTTGAGTTTGTCAAAGATAAAATGCACATGAAAGCACAACATACTGTACATGTACATGTAGCTTGTAAATCTTACCATCTTACTCCTTCTTTTCCATTAACACCCGTACAACATTAGGCTCACTGTTAAATAAATCATTTCACAATGCGTCTTTGTCACTGTTTTCTTGAAACTTTCCTCTTCTTGATCATTTCTTTTGCTAGTTATGTAAAGTTCTTAAATTCGCTCAGACCGTGAGTCTAAACGTTGACTCTAGCCAACTCTGTGGTCTTGAAAAATGTTTATTAATCATCGGTCTATAATAATAAACCAAGTAACTGTTGTTTGCAAAAATGGCATTTCAATTCAGGACTATTGTTTTCTAAAATCAACCAAAGTCTTGAAATGAAAATATTGGTGTATCTGGATCTTATATGTATTACTTTGTGAAGCTCATCTTTAATATGGGTTAGTCTATTTTATGTTCAATCGTCAACACCCAACAAATATCCTTTTCTATAGTGATGTCATGTCATTAAAAATCATTTCCTTTTCTCTTCCTTTTTGGGCTTTCTAGTGTACAAATTTAAAAAGTGTATCTTTTTCAAATTTATTTCAACAACAAGAGACGTTGAACTAATCATTCAGATCAAAATTTGATTGCAAGTTTGTTGATTGCAATATTGCTAAAATGATTTGGAAAGTCCACTGCTCAATTTTGTAAGCAGTCCGTGTTTAGCAAAGGAAATTTTTTAAGTTACATGTACGTCTAACCATTTAATTTTTTTAAAACTTTGGATCGTTTTTCCAGGTCTTCTGCTATTAATTTTCTCAATTTTTTTCTGAATTCATTAAGTTTCCGAAATCATTTTGTGAAATAAAACGTCTGTATGGATTTTAATGAAATTTGGTAGAGAAATACATGTTAAATTAAAAAAAAAATCTATTTTGGGAGATGCATTTTTGTCATCGTTCTGGCGGCGAGTGTATGCCTTGCTCAAAAAGCACTGTCGGCTGGTGCATCTTTCACAGTCCATTTCTGACATTTTCAATCCACTCATAGATTGAAAGTTTGGACATTACTTGGACCTTAAACATTTCACTTATTTTTGCTCCGGAAATGCCTTCAAAATTTAAAAAAACTTACAACAGACCGCTGCAAAGCCGCTATCTCCTCGTAGTCCATCTTTCCTTTCGAATTTTATCCACGTGCAATTGTTGAAACTTGTTTTATAATGTTGAGATATGCTCAGGAATGATGAAAGAATTTTTCAAACAAATTTCATTAAAAGTATTTTTTTTTTAAAGAAAAATGATTGCGGAAACTTGCTGAGCACGTATCGGCATGTTTGCATTTGATTTTAAATATGTTATAATTTCATTATGAGTTGCTTTTTTGACCCACCTTGTTGGTGTGCTGCTGTATTGCAGGAGGACTCTGACACTTCCGATTACTGAAGATCGCATGTTTTGCTCACGCATGCCACTGCTGCCGGATTGTGCTTGTGTTCCAGCCATGTTCCTTCGCCCCAAATGCTATAAATGGTGGATCACCATAAGATAAGCTTCAATTTAACACTTTGGTTTGAACTCGTGTGTCATTTATAGGATAAGTCAGAATAATTCATTGCCAAAGTCATGGTCCCATTGTTCTTGACTCAATTTTAGGGATACTGGAAATTTAATTTAAAAAAACCGATGAAATTTGGTAAGTAAATTGTCCATTTGGACGTTGTGGAGGAATTTTTATGACGTAAAGTCGTCTGTTTTTCAGTTATTTTCATAACTAAATTATAAATGGAAACTTTTTTTTTCTTCACATCTGATGGAAGATAGTACATGTACTATGAAATTTTATTTCTTCGATTAGATACTAATCAATTTTGTACATTGGCTGGTGTTTTCTTTATGGTGATTTGGAAAGCCTAATTTTAAGATTGAACTTGGCGATGTGTAAAATAAAACATGGGTCTTTTAGAATTTACTGATTAGAATGTTTCGTTATTTACCTATTTTATATATTGAAAATCGAAAAAAAACCACTTAAAACTCGAAAAAAGTTGCTTGAATGTGAAGTGTAAATTCCACATTATTTCCGATATTTTTTCTACACCTACAACAAAGGGACATGAATAGAAACGTAAATTCCACATTTTTAAATTTTCAAAATTCCTCGTGCTCTTTGTCTGTGACTCAAAATCTTACGAAGATCGTAACATTATTTTATGTTCTGATTCTAACAACGTACCCAGTTACTGAATAATTGTTTGTTACAAAACTTTTGTTTAAAGAGAGGTCATCGAAGCTACTCTTGAAACATCAGTAGGAAGATGTAAAGACGTTTGGTGAGTATGCTAAGCGTTTGGAACTTATGTCAGAATGCACCATTCTCTGAATAATATAATAGATTAAACTTTGGTGTGATTTTTGTCCATCCTCAGCAAACGTTTTTTGTAGGTTTTTTCTGTTACAGTGTTCCCCCAGACCTGAAAAACGTCTGGGAACTTGAAAAGTCAGGGAAGAATGACTTTCGAAAAACAAGTCAGGGAAATTCAAGACGTTAAATGATATAGTACAAAATTGCAAAATCTTCGACAGTTACCGAAGACACATTTCCAAAATAACCAACCTTGAAACAGTCTCCAAGGACAAATTTGCGGCCTTTTCCACGTTTTCTCAGCACTTATTTTCATATTATTGAAAGTTTGTTGAAATGTTTAAAAATGTATGATTTACAACCTTTTCCAGCACAAATTTTCAAATCTTTTCGAGTACAGATTTGTAAAATTTTCAACAATTTCCGAGGACAAATTTTCAAACTTTTCAAATTTTACAGAGAACAAATTGAATTTCAGCATTTTCCGAATAGAAATTTGTAAAATTTTCAAAAAATGTCATGCTAGTTTTGTAAAAAATTTCTAAATTGTTGTTAGTCAATTTTTCAAAATATTGAATATTGCTTGTGTCGATTTTACAAAATCGTGGATAACATTAGCATATGTCAATTTTGACATTGTCATTGGTCAGGAAAATTTGTTTAAAAAACCTGGAAAAGTCAGGGAAGTTGAATACGAAATTTCTGGGGGAACCCTGTGTTAACCTTTGCCGTAATTTTTTTTGCTCTTAAAAAGTTAAGACATTTAGTTCTGTATATTTGATATCAAAAGCGTAGATTTAGGTTAAAATAACGTTAAAGAATTTACTTTGGCAACCCCAAGTATCAAAATAAAGTTAAACAGAATGTACTTAACGCACATTTGCTGATGCATAACAGCTATTCGTGTATGTTGACATTAATCGTGTTTCACAAAATGTTATTTGTACGTCAACCCACTCTGCAAACTTGATAATGGTGCTACAAGAAAGTTTCATTGTAACTAATTGATTAATTTGCAGCCTTCCTTGGCTGATTAAATAACATCGCATGGTGCATTGTTTTCGAGAACCGACTTTATTACAAAATCTGACGTGTAAAAACAAGTTGTAATCGTATATTATAAAATTCACTGCGATCGTACAGGGGTGATAAATCGCAAGTGTAATTTTTGTAAATGTCAAAATTGAGAATGCAGAAACGCTTGGAATTGTGTGTAGAAATCGAAATTGTGGAAAGAAATCTTTTTTAAATCGAATATTTGATTAAATGATCCATTTAAGGCCTTTAAGGGTGTTGAGCCCTGTACCTGTATCGGGAAGGGACAAATTTGCCATTTACTTTTAGCATCCCCTGACCAGTCAAGATCCAGTAGTAGTTTAATACTGTGCATTGGACCGGAAGATCGCCCGCTTCGGTACCAGAAATCCCTAGGCACGTACCACCGCCAACGACCCAAGGTGATGGCCGAAATAAATAATTCACCCAAGAAGAACCGTTTCCAGAAACCCTCAGCAGCAGAGCCTCTTGTTCCATGGGACATCTACCACAACGCCTCGGCAGCACATCTTTGCGCCGCTTGCAGTTGCCGCACTTCTAATGGGCAGCAGTTCTTCGCCGCAGCACGTTGCCTCACCTTTCTCGTAGGCCTTGGCGCCGCAGCAACGCGTTTGGTTGGAACGCTTCTGCTGAATGGCGTCACCACAGCAGATTTCTGAGTGCTGGTTGTAAGTGGCGTTACCGCAACAGGCGTAGAAGCCGTCGGCGGGCAGCGGTAGCGTGACATCGGCGCAGCAGATGGCCTTGCGGTTGTCGAACTGGTTACCGGCGCCGCAGCAACCAGCGATGGCACCACCCGAGCTGCTGTTGACCGCCTTGGGCACCACGGTGCCGCTGCAGCACGTCTCCTGGAAGACGTCGTAGGCACGCCGGCCACAGCAGGCCATCAGCCGCAGAGGATCTGACGACACCGTGTCGTCGCAGCAGATGTCGGCCATCGCATCGTACGTGGTGTTGCCGCAGCAGCCCAGGATACCGAATGGGTCGCTGTACACGGCGCCACCGCAGCAGCCCTCCTGGCCCACGTCGAAGGCCTCCTGGCCACAGCATGCTGCTGTCGAACCCCAGCGACGGTGGATTTTGCCGTTGCAGCACATGAACTTCTTCGGGTCGTAGCCCTGGTTCTCGCAGCAAGCCGAGATCTTCTGTGTCGCCAGGCCGCCTGCGGAACAAAAATGGTAAGAAGGTGAGACCGCTGAAGAATGAATATTTTGAGAAATATTGTAATGTTATTCCTTTTTTGTAGCAATAACCCAAGTTGCAAGCTGACCAAAAATAACTTCTTTATGACCAAAAAATGACGTCATTTTTCGCATGGTGCATTGTTTTCGAGAAACCGACTTTATTAATTGACATCATTTTTTGGTCATACATGATGTTTTTATGATGACGTCATTTTGTGGTAAAAAAAATTACGTCTTGATGACCAAAAAAGGACGTCAAAAGGCAAGATATCTTTACGTCATTTTTCGGTCATAAATGATGACTTTAAGACTTACCTAACTGACGTCATGTAATGGTCTAATTAACGAACATTCGTTAATGTTCGGTGAACATGACCTGACTTCACAACCGTCAAAGTGCGATTCGCAAAAATTTCTGTTAAAGTACTCCTAAGTTATTAGTTTGTTTATACTTTATCTTGCAGGTAGCATCTACTTGGCCATAAGCCGGAAGAGACTGTCAAAATGCAGGTATAGTTTCTACTCGGCAATAAGCATGCACGACTGTTAAAGTGCGATTTGCAAAAATTCCCGTCTGAGTACACCTAATTTAATCGTTTGTTTCTACTACGTCTTGCAGGTTTAGTTACTACTCGGCCATAAACCGGAAGAGAAACTGCCAATTACCTTTGTGGCCTTTGACAAGCAGATTGCGTCGTAGAAGCGTGGAGTTGCCGCAACATACGAAGCGGTCTGCATCAAAACTCTTGTGGTTGCAGCACCCGGTGTTCCTAAACTGCTTGTCGACAGGCTCGTTGTGGCAGCAGGTCTGCGTCTCCGGGAAATAAGCGGTCTTGCCGCAGCACCGGAAGCGGGACGCAGAGATCTGATCCCCGCGAATGTCGATGGGGATCGGCACCACGCTTTCGACGCCGGTGTCCTCGTCGACGCAGCAGATGGAGCGACGTGAGTCGAAAATGTTGCCGCTGCAGCAGGCGGATGCAGCGCCGAAGGAACGCCGCGACACGTTGCCGCTGCAGCACAGCTCCGAATCTGGATCGTAGACGCCGGCTCCTGCATCAGCGAAAGATTGGTTTCAGAGGAAGGGCTGGGTCAGTGAGGAACAAAGTGGACAAAAATGAGAGAAACAGCATTTTGCAACATTGGCAAGCTCACCTGAAGACGAGCTGCAAAGTAAGGTCACCAAGATGGCGGTGAGTGCCGTGTGAATCCACATGCTGTTGTGCATCTTGTGTCTGGAAAAAGATGGAAGGAAATGTTGTGATTTTTACTTCAAGGTAAGTTTTCTGTTTTTTTTTTTACTTTTTTTGTAGAATCTCTAATATTGGATAATAATAATATTAATAATAAAGTGTATGTTTGCAATATGGTTAGGGGTTTGAAGGTAAACCTCTGGTGAATTTAACAATTCAGATCAATCTCAATCTGAATTATGTAGCAACAGGTCTTAAAAATGAAAGCCTTTATTTTTATCTGTTGTGTGTATAGACCACTAGATGGAGCTTTTTTTTTTTTTTTTATCAAATTATTTTAAAAATAAAGCGTGGTAAATTTGAAAATATGAAATTAACAGTTCCTGTTTATTTACTTTCGTTATTTATTTGATAAAACTCATACTAAGACATTGTTTTAAGATAATAAAAAAAACGAATGTCGCCATCTTGAATTTTCATATTTCGAGGTATAAATTGGCAGAAAATACGTGACATTTAGACATTTTGACGTTACGTGATTATTAGATAAGAATTATCCACATTTCTGACACATTTTTCGTCAATTTTAGGCGTGTCCAAAAACAAGTTCATCTTTATGTAAATGTTACTTAACATGGAATTTAAAATCCATCTAATAAAACTAATCAAAATCCACGTTAATATTTTTTAAAGTGTATGGCAAATAATTCGACTAAATTTTTTTATTATAAAAAATAGTGAAATTAGAACATTTGACTTTGCATAATTTGCAAAAAAAAAAATAGGAAAACACCTATTTAAATTAAAAAATCAATGTTTTATTACATTGATTTTTCGGAGCTATTGTCCGGAAAATAATATACGCAACTGCTCAATATGGGCAATCTACACTGATTGTACACCAAAATTCATTCACTTAATACTAGTTAAAAATAGCTGTAATTTCAAAATTTTCTTGAATACTAATTTTGAAAAAAACAATTATTTCTTTTGAAATTTCTAAATTTCAGCCAATGCAAATTTAGATGCAAGAGCTTTCAGCTGTTCAGAAGTGAAAGACAATATCCCGTGACGTGTTTAGCAATGAACATTAATCATAAAATAAAAATACAACTCTTTGGTTCAACAACCTTAGTCCTTTCATCCGCAAAGTTCTGGTGGGCCTCTTTAGTGGCTTTCAAAGGGTTGAAAAGTTGTCCAGAACAACTTGTCACGGGTTAATTGCAGGATGTGCAATTCAGGCATTCGGACTACGCCTGAATTATCATTTTTTAATTTAAATAGGCGTTTTCCTATTTTTTTTTAAATCTCAATATGGCTGTCAAATCCCAATTCTGGTTGGGAATGAGAGACCAATGTAAAATGGTGAAATGCAAAGTTAACCCAATTTTTCGTTTTTGGGGTTACCCTACATTGTCCTATCAAGCAACTGTCAGCCTATTGATGACAGTACACTGTTTTAGTAAATATAAGCACATGTATGCTAATTTTCATTGGCCTTGCATAGTGTTGCACTTGGAGAATTTGACTGTTTGAAGTTGAAACTGTCAAGTTTAGAGCCAAACTGTCATGTTTCCGTCATGACGAGACCTAGCCTAATTGAAACAGGGTGGGATATGTAGCAGCTTGGAAGAAATTCGAAAATAACTTAGTAATGTTGTTTGTGACCGATTTTTATCCCTGTTTTTACCGAAAAACAAGCTTTAATTCGCAACAAAAACTCCAAACTTCAACCAAAAGCAGGTTATTTGAATAAATGAAAATAAGTAAATATGCATTATCATTTCCTAAAAAGTGAAACGATAACTTCCGATTATACATTCAATTTTATTTTTCATCCATGGTATTCCTATATTAACCGGGTTTGCCGATTATTGACCAGGGTCCAGTTTTACATGCAGGCATTACTAATTTTTTTGAAAGCAAAAAATTATTCTTTGATAAACTGGACAATATTTTTAAAAATAAATAACTAAAGACTATTATATAAATCTTACCAGAAAAGATGCATTTTAATTTTTTTTTTCAAACATGTATTTTCTCCTTCGTAAATACAATTTGTCTAAAAAAAAATTGCAATTCTCCAAAAAAAAAGAAAAAAATTTCGAAAAAAAATCGACTATTTTATTTTCAATAAACGACTTTTTCTGAACGTTCCCTTTTTTTATAAATAAGATTTTTAGTTCCTTAGATTTTTTAAGTTTTAAAGTTTTTTTTTAACATTTGATACATTTATTTAACTGTGTAATAGCGTGTGTGCGCGCAGAAGCTTTACGAATCGTACTTTGGCAGTCGTGAAGTCATATGTGTAAAATCGACACTTAAATTAATTTAATTAACAAAATCACTAATAGTTGTCGTGGTTTTTAAGGCCAATTAGCGTTTCGATTTTGCTCACGTGACTTCATCACTGCCAAAGTACGATTCGTAAATGCTTCTGTCTGAGTACCCCTAATGTTATTTTCCTAACTGTTAATGATAATTTGAGTCTGTAACGCATTTTAAAGTTTTTAATATGGTTTTACGCTCACTTAAGGTCACCAAATTTATCAGAAACTTTGCCATCACCTATTTTGGGTCTTGCCCTGACTATGGCGTACATAAAATTATGCCAAAAATAAATTGGAACAATTTTTTTGCTACAGGGGAACACCGGCATCATCAAATAAAGGCAAATTGGAACAACAGATTATTCGAACATAATACAAATAATAACAATAACGAACTCAAAGGCTCGCCATTAATCTCTTGTTATCAAACAGGTAACACATTCTCATTTCCTGTAAATAAGGACTTTATAAATGGAATGAGTTCACTCTAGACTTGCACACCCGCTATCGCTCACATGACTTCCTGATTTAAAAGAATAATTTCCTGGATATGACAGATGTAGGTCTAAATTTGTCGTTTACCAAAAATCCATGCTCTTTGTCATCAACGCTGAAAGGGAAATGTCACCTGGAGATGTCACGTCAAGAGTTGCCCAACCCCACTACCGTCCAAATTAGTTTCACTTCAATGTTCAAACATCTGTATAACCATCCATGAGCCTTAATTCAGAGGTCAACAGAGGCCATTTTGTGGTACTATGCAAATCCGGGGCCAAACCAGAAAGAATTTTTAAGGGGGATTGGGCATTGAACTTCCGATATTGATGGACATACCTTGGGTCAGATGAGGTCGTTGAATGGGTTATAAACTGCCGAGGGATCACTCAAGAGCCTCCTTTACTATCCTGTCAGGTCCCATTTAGGATGATTCACCCTTCCAAATATGTGTATGTATGCATATGAAATGTTTATTTGATAGGTTCAGTGGACTCTCGATTATCCGGGTTTCTGATTAACCGGGGTCCATTGCTGAAGCAGTTGATTTTTGAAAAAAAAATATTGGTAGTCTCTGGAAGATGACAGAACTGTCATGGACATTACCATTTTTCACAAATTCATTTCGAAAAGCTAGTGATTTTGGAAAAAAAAATTGAAAAATGTGATACTTTTCCTAAATATTTCCAAGATTTTTTCCTATTTTTTTTTAGGAAAAAGTTTATCGCATTTTGAAAAGCTAGTAAATTTGGAAAATATTAATTTATTTTTAAGGGAGAAGTGTTTGATTTTTGATAAAAAAAAATATTATTGGTCTCTGGAAGACGACAGAACTGTCATGAACATTACCATTTCTTACAAATTCATTTCGAAAAGCTAGATATTTTGGAAAAAAAATTGAAAAATGCGATACAACTTTTCCTAAATATTTCCAAGATTTTTTCCTATTTTTTTTTTTGGAAAAATTGTATCGCATTTTGAAAAGGTAGTAACTTTGGAAAATTTGACTTTTAATTTACTTTTAATTTAGGAGTATTTAGGCGAGTAATTTTTTTTTCTACAAAATTACTCGCTTTTCAAAAGCTATTCACAATTTTTCTTAAAAACAAATTAGGAAAAGCATTTCGCAAAAGCTAGTAATTTTGGAAAGCAAATTCTTAGGTGAAAAATGCGATAGTTTTTCCTAAAAAATTACTCGATTTAAAAAAAATTGTAAAATAACTTTTCCTATACAAATGCAGATTTTTTATAAAATTGCAATTTTACCACAAAAAAATAGATACGTTTTTAAAAACTATGCAAAGTAAGGTCAGTTCGTGCCCTTTTGATGACCTCATTTTTTTGCTATATGGAAAAAAAAATGTAGAACATTGGGCAAACATGTTCCGTTCACTCATGAACAGACACGAGCAGCTTTTAAGAGCTTGGGGCCTAGGATGTGACCTCTAAAGCTAGAAATTCCAAAAGCATTTCTTAAAATAAAAAACAGAAGTGCTCAGACAGAAGCTTCGCGAATCGCACTTGGCAGTCGTGAAGTCACGTGTGCAACATCGACATGCTAATTGGTTTAAAAAGTTCACTCAAGGTTATCGCTGTTTTTGAATTAATTAATGCATTACTTTTGCACACCTGCTAAAGTGCGAATCAGTCTGTGCGATTCACAAAGCTTCTGTCTGAGTAGTCACTACCTCTGACATTTACAAGGAAACTTAACCCAATTTCTCCGTTACTTTTTTTTAAAAATAATGTACAAACCTGGAACATTTTCATTCACATTTTTCTACGAAAAAATAACAAGAAATGCAAGCCTGCGAAGAAAAGCGAATCACACAAATCTACCTGTGAGTTGAAAATAATTTTCAAGAAAGTACTTGAGTTACTTTGGGATTTTGGCGATTCCAAAGCCCTTTTACCCACTGTCGTAAAAATTCAAATACATGTACAATATCGGTTTAAGGAAGGAATATAACTTTCAGAATTGTTCCCCCTCCTAGTAATATGGATAGTCTAAATGACCTATTATTTTTATAACATTTTAAAATTAGACAGGTTATTTAAGTAAAAATTATAAACTTGGGAATAATCCAAAATAAACTTGGGAATAATCCAAAATAAACTTGGAAATAATCCAAAATAAACTTGCTCGATTTTAAGCTCTTAAAATTAAAAAAATAAAAGATTTTTTCAAATTTTGTATCGAAATTCACTAATGTTTCAGAAATATTTCCCCCCTCAAAGTATCGATAGTCTAGATGACCCTAATATTTTCTATGACATTTTAGATTTTGACCTTTTATTATTATTTTTTATAACATTTTAGAAAAAAGTAATAAACTTGGCAAGAATCCAAAATCAACGCGTACGTTTTTAAACTCTTCCAATTAAAAAATAATTAAAAGTTCGTCAAATTTTATAGACAAATAATAAGATCATCACAAAACGCTTATGTTTGTTAAAATTGAACATGACGTGCAGCTTGAAAATCATATCGTTCTGAAATGCATGCACATCATCACATTGCTGTTGGACTAAAAATTTGAAAACGTAATATTTGTGTCAGCCCACTTGGTCAATATTTTGTTTTAAAAAAATTCAACTTTAGGACTGCAATTAAAATCGTACGCGGTTATTTGCGCGAAATTCGTGTTTTAAAGTGGGCCACGAGTCGCAAATTCATCCCAAAAACCCAAAACATGGAAGCTGGTAACTCACCCGCAAATTCGGTAGGATTCCCGTTCAGGTGTGGAGGGCATTAAATAGAAGTTTCGAGTGCGCTTTTTTTAGGAAACACCCCATGCGACCCATTAATGGGTAGGAAATCCTACTTTTTTATTTGTCCGTTCGCAGATTTGCATCCATCTTGCAGGCCGTGACCTCCTGCGCTGCCATTGGTCAATCCGGCTCTTTTTTTGGCATAGGTGCGAAATTGGTAAGCCTGCGCGACCGAACAACATCCGCACAACTGCTATTATTCTTGGCATATTATTTCAAGTATTTTTTAAACGTTGTTTACTTGGTGGCGAAAAAGAAACGGAAAGCGGGTTAAGGGTGCAAATATGCGAATTAAAAATTGGGTGAGTTCTTTGCGTGGTTTTTGTTGGATTTCACTCCAAATTTATGCACTGTATGTCAAGAGTAATCTAGAACCCAACTCCTAATTTAGTTGAAGCAAGTTTATCTGACAGACTGTTTTACTAATCTACAAAATCACATATTTCACACGTAATACATTTTTTTTTAAAGTTTTTTAAGTTTTTTAAATTTAAAAAAACGTGGTACATCTAGGCCATTCTAGGGGAACACCACGTAGCAAGATGGCAAAAAATGACTTCAGATAAGGACGTTATTTATGAACAAAAAAAATGACGATAAAATGCCATTAATTTTGACGTCATTTTCTGACTGTCTTTCTGATTGGTCATTTTTCGTAAGACCCACATGAGGTCACATGCCCATTTTTTGACGTCATTTTCCAACGTGTTTCTGGGTGGTCATTTTTCGTAAGACCACATGACGTCAACATACTCCTTTTTTTGACGTCATTTTCTGACGTATTTCTGGGTGGTCAATTTTTCGTCAAAAAGAGGAGCATTTTGACGTCATTTTCTTTTGGTTACAAATGACGATTGATATGGAGCAAATTCTCGATTTTTAGGGGTCATAGTTCGAGCACTATCTTGAAATCAAGATGGTGATTTATATTACCTTTAGGGTTTCATACCATATTTAAAAGTTAGGTTAATAGATGAGTAAACTCTGTACATGTATACAGTATCTGCAGTTTTAAAAATCTGGAATTGGACCAAAAATGACGTCATTTTTTTGAATCGGCTTTATATTTCAGCTTTATATTTCTTGCTACGAGGGAAGTTTGGTAGTTGGTTTGATAGTTTGAAAATTTGGTAGTATGGAAAAATTTATTGCCAATTTTTTTAAAATGTATTAAATTTACTAAAATAAAAAGAAAATAGCGGAAAACAGCGTTTTTAAGGATTATTACAATCACCTACCACTTGAAAATGAGTTCCCTAGACTGTATTACTGACATTCAAGGCGGTGCTAAACTTTGCACCTGCAGTGCTAAAAATTGGGAATTTACTAAAATAGATAACTATTACGTACTGTGAGTCACCTTTTACCATAAAGTAGATTGTTGGATGCCGCTTTTCGTTACAGTCTCAAAAAACCGTCCCATTACCCTGTTTTTATTTTAAAAAAATAAGTAACCATGGGCGTAATTCAGTGATATATGCATCGCCGTCCGTTCCGCTTTCCACTTGACGTTCATTTTGGAATCAGCTTTATATTTTAAAATGCTTTATTAAAAAATAAATGCGACATGCTAAGTGGTGAATTGATGAACCTAAGATAAAGAAATGTAGAGATATCCAACTTTCAACTTATGGGTAAAATGTCGTATGGAGCAAATCCTCCAATTTTATAATTTTTAGATGTAATGGTTCAGCACTACCTTGAAAATCAAGATGGTGCTTCATATTACCTTAGGGGTTTAACAGTTAAGTTAATAGACAGAGTTAGGTTAATAGACGAGTAAACTCTGTACATGTACTGTAAGTTATCGGCAGTTTTAAACATCTGGAATTTTTCCAGTGAAATGTAGATGGAGATATTTTGTCTCCACACTTTTTTCACAACTTTTCGTAAGTTTTTCGTTTTCATGTTAATTATTTACGTACATAACTGCATAACTAATTTATTTAATAATGCACATAATTAATTATGTCAATAATTCGACCTGTGACCTCACTCATGAACGAGGTTGATCTATCTTGAAAGATAGATCAACTTCCTTATTAGCATTTGTGTTCACTAATATCATATCTTCAAAGGATTTATGGGAAAAGATGTGTTAGAATCATGTTTTAAAATTATATTCCAAATTTGCGATTAAATAATACTAAAAAAGTTAAAATTATCTTATCATATTTATGGTAAAGTAGACTGAAAACGAGTATTTTTTACAAGTTTTGCGCACATTAAAGATAAGTAGTCTGTAATCGAAGATAAGTTTATAATTGAACGTGTTATTTTTAGAAACAGGAAATGTATCGAAGTTCATTTTTTATTCTTATTTGTTCTTTTATATTCATTAATGTGCTTAATTCAAATACAATTGTTCGTAAGTTTTAAAAAAAACTGTGTGAAATCATCCATGAATGGTAATGTTCTTATCAAGATCAGATACTCTATAAATATAAAGCAACTGACTCCAAAAAATATGGAGTCATTAAATATTTGCATTTGTTATGATAACGAATCTACTGCATTTCAATAGAAATTTTCCGTTTCAAGCGTAAATTGAAATTTTGGCATTTTATATGATAACGAATAGAAATTGCTAGGAATTGGAAATTTCACATTTCAAATTTTCCCACACGTTAATTTTAAATGCTTAAAAAGTTCTTATTATCTGTAGCATGAACATGCATATTGATTATTAGAAATCTCATTTTCCTTTTAAAGTATAGATGTGAAATAATGAAACACTTACATGTACTTTTAGGGCTAACTATATCTTTTTAAAACAAATTCATAAAAACTTAACAAATGTCAACATAAGACTTAATGACTGTAATATAATAAATCTGCATATTCGAATTTTACTATTATTACGTTCATTGCATTCATCGACGTAATTATAAGTTATGAGCAACCTCTGAACATCATTAACAAAACTTTCCGTGAAATTCGGGGGGAATTTGCGTGCCGTGATTAAAACTAATGAAAAGGTTCTTCTTGAAGGTGATATTCAAATTAGACGACTCTTTAGTCTGCTCGAATGTTACCCTCAATTTGTAATTTATTGCAATTATCACCTCCTTGAAGCTGTGGCTTTTGTCTATACCCAGAACGTGCAACAGATCGTTATATTACAAATTGCACTTTCAAAAGAACCAGTCGACTTTTATATCGCTCTGTAATTATCAGCTTCACTCCTGATTACATAACCGATATTGTTTTTTTTAATTTTTTTTTTCGAAACTATCTATTATTATAACTTTTACCTTGACTCGATTTCCAAACGACGCCTAGACAATGCCGAACACGTTGTGTAAGGATAAGCCTTTGTGAGATTTATCTAGGTCTGTTTGATTTTTATTTTGTTTTGTTTGGAAGCGTTTTTTCAAAGGATATTTGAGAGCACTTCCTGTACAATAAAGTACTCGAGTTTTTCCACCGAGGTCTTAATGCTACTCGAGTAAATTTGCGAAGATAATATTTTAGCTCTTGTATATCTGTGCCAAACAAGCTACCAGGGTCAGAAACAAAGGCAAAATCTAACTCAATCAATCACTGGGAATCTTGCTGAATCAGTTTCAGTATGTAGCAATAATTCTGAGATGTGCTGCTTATAACTCACTTATGACCCCCTTCTCATAGTTTTGACACCTCCCTTTTCCTGATTTTCTATAACGTTCTATTCTTATTGAAAACATAGCTTCAATGCTGAATTTCTTTCTAATTTTCGAAATAATTTCCCCTACCTTGCCATATTTAAACAGTTCTATATTTAACAGTTCTATATCCTAAAAAATATCATTTCAAATGTACTTAAAAATATGTATGGATTGGAATCTTGTAATGCAATTCAAAATATATACAGCATTTTACGTTATGAAAATGCGTTTCAAAATTTATTCTTGCCAATGCATTTCAAAACGTATAATATATAGTCTCATTTTAGTCTTTTAAGAACACAAAACGTATCTTGAAATGCATTAATTTAATATAATGTATTTAATATTATATTTAATATGCAATTAAATATATATATATATATACAGCATATTATAATATTGATACTGCAGTGCTGAATCTTACAAAAGTTGCAATTTTAAATAAGAGATTTCATCTGAAAATGCATCATTTAACGTATATCAAAATGTACTTAAAAATATACTTGTTATTATACTGTATACTAGTCATTATGCTCATTTGAAATGTATTTTAAAATCCATTGCAAGGAATTTTTGAATATGGAGAGGAAGGGGAAAATGATTACGGAAATAAGGATGGGGTTGGAAAATAAAAGCCTCTGACTTGATAAATAAGGATTTTATATTATGTCTTTCCTTTCAACCATGCCAGTTATAATCTCATGTCATTATCTTAGCATTATGTCCCTGTTTATTTACCATTACCTGTCCTCTATCTTTTTTATTTAGTAATTGTCCAATAAACCACATCTTTTTTTTCCATAATCACTTCCATCTCTTACCCTTTTCCTTATTTATTTATCCACTTTCAACATCTTCCAAACCCTTCATTATTTCTGTAAAGCATTTCCACCTGCCCCAACTCTAGCTCGTTTGTATCCAGTCATTACCCAATGAAAAACACTATTATTACTTGTACAGTAGTTCCACAACCACTTCCTTCTTCCTCTACTGTTATCCTTTTTTTCCATTAGTCAGTTTCCTCATTTTTCAACCGATCCTTGTTTCCCTAACCCTTCCTCTACCCTCAAATATTCATCCAGTCATTTTCTCTGTCATAACCCTATATCCTTACATCCACAATCATTCCCCCTTTTCTATCCTCTTTCTTTTTATGGAGCAATTTTCCCATTTTTTTTAACACCATCATTATTTCCATAATCATTTTCCTCTTCTTCAAGCCTTTTTTATATATTCAGTTATTTTTTCATGTTATGACCCACCCTTACATCCGCAATCACTTCCCCATTTTTTATCTTCTTCTTTTTATCCAGCAATTTTACCATTTTGTAACACCATTCTTATTTCCATAATCATTTTCCTCTTCCTCAACCCTCTCTTATTTATCCACGCATTTTTTCGTGTTGTAACCTATCCTTACATCCGCCATCATTTCCCCATTTTTTTTATTCTCTATCTTTTTATGGAGCAATTTTCCCATTTTTTAGCACCCAACATTGTTTCCATAATCATTTTCCTCTTCCTCAACCCTCTCTTATTTATCCAGGCATTTTTTTATGTTATAACCCATCCTTACATCCTTAATCATTTCCCCTTTTTATCCTCTTTCTTTTTATGGAGCAATTTTCCCTTTTTCAAACCATATCCTTATTTCCACAATCATTTCCTCCTTTTTCTACATTCTTCCTTAATTCTCCACTTACATTTCTCATCTTTCAACCCATTTCTTAGTAACCAAGTCATTTTCCCCATGTTTTGTACCCTCATCCTTTTTCTTCCATTTGGCAGACGCGGGTTCGAATCCCGGGTCGGCTATCCGGATTGTGATTCATTCTAATTTTGTATCTATTCTTGTCAAGCATCTGTTTTCATCCTATTTCCTTGTTTATCCAACCACCGTTTTTGGTACATGTGCAGTACTAAGAATGAACAATGCAATGAACAAATATTGTTTTTCCATTCGACACACAACCGCATATTCGTAAATTGCACTTGTCAGCTCATTGATTACTTTCAACACCAATCGAATAATTATTAAATATTTTATTTGAGTAGACCTTTTAACACAATCATGTGTTTTCTAACTCAAGCCCGTGATAAATGCTGCTCTTGCTGACTTATTTCATACGTGAAAGTTAAATCCTTGAGCACGTTTTGTTTTCAAAACAATGTTATAAGTTGTAAAACTGCACGAGTCACGTGTAGGTAGTAACTTGAATGAAACTTTAAAAACCCAGCTCTTTCCTTTTGTGCATTTCCGCTAGTCTGTCATTGTTGCTTCAAATGCAAGGTCACCAACATTCAGGAAATCATTTCCTATTCAAATTTTTCATAATTATTTTTTTTTTCCAAAGTTTTAAAATTGATCATGAAATTTCTGTGTGATTGATTCAATTATTTAACTTCGCCCATTCTTTACCAAATTAGAAATATTAGCCCATAAAATCATATAATTACTTGAGGTTTTTTTTCGAATATTTTTGATTTGGCCACGGTTTCCTTTGTTTCTTCAAATTTTAAAGAACATCCGCATATTAAGTAAAAATCGACTTAAATTTGTTTTTTCTCTCACTATACATGTATGAAATTTAAGTTAATCAAGCTCTCCGGCTTTTTATTTTCAATATATATGAATTTACTAAATAGTACCAGAATTTCCCGAAACTTTTAATGGTATAGTATACCATTCCCCAGGGAAATTTTTTGAAAAATAGTTTTATACACTAATTTACGGCTTTCATTTTCGATATTTTTATCCCTTTAGTCAGCAAACAAAGGGAAATAACTGGAGAATTTCACATTTTTCAATTTACCACGCGTTAATCTTCTAATAATTAAAAACTTAAAACATTTTTCATTTTTATTACGAAAAATGCATTTCTGAAAATATATTTCTAAAATTTTTTTCGATGTGGGACAGCACAACATTTTTATTGAAAATATTTCGGTTTAATGCCAAAATGCGTTTTCTCCGTAATACAAATAAAGAATTGGAACAAAACATTTTTATTACGAAAAATGCATTTCTGAAAATATATTTCTGAAGTTTTTTTCGATGTGGGACAGCACAACACTTTTATTGACAAAATTTCGGTTTAATGCCAAAATGCGTTTTCTCCGCAATTCAAACAAAGAATGGAACATTCTTAATTATTGGAACATAATGCATTTCTGAAAATATATTTCGAAAGTTGTTTTCGATTTGGGACAGCAAAACATTTTTATTGACAATATTTCGGTTTAATGCCGAAATGCGTTTTCTCCGCAATTCAAACAAAGAATGGAACATTCTGAATTATTGGAACATAAAGCATTATTATTACGAAAAATGCATTTCTGAAAATATATTTCGAAAGTTTTTTTAGATGTGGGACAGCACAACATTTTTATTGAAAATATTTCGGTTTAATGCCAAAATGTGTTTTCTCCGCAATTCAAGCAAAGAATGGAACATTCTTATTGGAACATAAAACATTTTTATTACGAAAAATGCATTTGTTAAAATATATTTCTGACGTTTTTTTTTAGATGTGGGGCAGCACAACATTTTGAAAATAATGAAAATATTTCGGTTTAATGCCAAAATGCGTTTTCTCCGTAATTCAAATAAACAATGGAACCTTCTTATTGGAACAAAAAACATTTTTATTAAGAATAATGCATTTCTGAAAATATATTTCTGAAGTTTTTTTTAGATGTGGGACAGCACAACATTTTTATTGAAAATATTTCGGTTTAATTAATGCCAAAATGTGTTTTCTCCGCAATTCAAACAAAGAATGGAACATTCTTATTGGAACATAAAACATTTTTATTACGAAAAATGCATTTCTTAAAATATATTTCTGAAGTTTATTTTAGATGTGAGGAAGCACAATATTTTTATTGACGAAATTTTTTATTACGAAAAATTTCATTACGAAAACTTTTTATTACGAAAAATGCATTTCTGAAAATGTATTTCTAAAACATTTTTTCGATTTGTGACAGCAAAACATTTTCATTGAAAACCTTTCGTTTTTATGCCTAAAGCCATATTCCCCGTAATCCCCATAAAGAATGGACAGCTGATAGACCCTCTAAAATAGAAAAAAAAAAGTTTTTAAAACTCCTTTATTTAACTTGAACGAATGAATTTAAGGTCTTTGTAGTTGATCGAATTTGGCGAATTTCAGCGCCATCTGTAGCAGAAACACAAAGTGGGCAAGATGATATATAAATAAAAGTTGCGGACTCACCTGTTGACTTTCTGGTGCGTTCCACTTGCCTTATTTTAGATTCCCAATTTCAGAGTGGTTTCGCAGCTTGTCCCATTCACCGAATGAGGAAGGTGGAGGTGTTAGCCGGTTGTTTTATACCTGTTTTGGAACATGCCAAATTGATATTCTCCAGGTGTAAATTGGACGCATATCACATGAAATTCTTGGGAAATGCATCCGTTTTCCGTCGAGTCCACCGTAGGCATTTCCGCTAAAACCCCGGCTTTTTTTGCGTCATTTCTTTAATCGTGTGTACCCTCCTTGTCGTTTTTTTGTTTTTTGTTTCAACAATTAAGAAATCGAGAGCTTAGAACAAACCTTGACATTGGCTGCGAACGGCAAAGTCATCGCCGAAAAAGCAGGTTTTCAGTGAAAACAGACCGAAACGTGACGTCAATTGTGGTTGAAAGTTGTCAGAAATGTTGCGTGATTCTTCAAAACTGTGGCCAATTTATGATGGCTGATCCAGGACATCCTCCAAAACCGCATTTTGAAATGCGGTGATGCTGCGCAATTATGTCATTCAATCATTTGGATGATATTATTAGCGGTGAGCAAGTTGCCTAGCCTAGTCATCTACAGTCGAAACCCGTTAAGACGAATCTCAAGTTCGTAGTATCGGACGTCAGACTAGACATGATTTAGACAATAACAATTCAAGTTTCAACGAAGTTTCAGGGAACTCCCAGACCTGGAAAAGTCAAGGAACGGGAAAATGTATGGAGATGTCAGGGAAGAATGACTTATTTTGAAAAAGTCAGGGAAATTCAACGTGGTCGAGAACAAATTTGCAAAATTTTCCTCGTTTTTCACTTACTAATTCGTAAAATTCTCCACGTTTTCCGAGTACAATTTTGCAACATTTTCCACGCTTTCTACTTAATAATTTGTAAAATGCTCCACGTTTTCAGAGTAGCCTACAATTTTGCAAAATTTTCTACGTTTTCCACTTACTAATTCGTAAAATTCTCCACGTTTTCCGAGTATAATTTTGCAAAATGTTCCACGTTTTCCACTTATTATCGTGAAATTCTCCACGTTTTCCGAGTACAATTTTGCAAAATGTTCCACGTTTTCCACTTATTATCGTGAAATTCTCCACGTTTTCCGAATACAATTTTGCAAAATTTTTCACGATTTCCACTATAATTTGTATAATGCTCCACGTTTTCCGAGTATAATTTTGCAAAATTTTCCACGTTTTCCACTTACTAGGCCTAATTCGTAAAATTCTCCACGTTTTCCCAATACAATTTTGCAAAATTTTTCACGATTTCCACTATAATTTGTAAAATGCTCCACGTTTTCCGAGTACAATTTTGCAAAATTTCCCACGTTTTCCGAGGACAAAATTGTAAACCTTGCTACACATTCTGAATACAACATTGTTAAAATTTCAACAAATTTTCATGCATATTTTTTAAAATGTTAACATTTTTTATGTTAATTTGCAAAATTGGCATTAGTAAATTTTGCAAAATACTTTCCTGATTTGATTTTGAAAAATTTCAATGTTTGACATTATCATTGGTCAGGGAAATTTTTTAAAAACCTGGAGAAGTCAGGTAAAAGTCAGGGAAGTTGGAAATGAAATTTCGACGTGGGGAACCCTGTCAGGGAAATTCAATGTTCTAATGTTGTCACGATCCAAAATTAACATGTGGTTAGGATATATTTTCAAGTTTTCGAGGAAGTAACACGTACCTTTTTGATATACTGGAATTACCTAAAATTCGTTTCAACGTTACGTCTATGAGTTTTTCAAAGATAGTTTTTTTGGAATAAAATTTAAAATTTTCAATTATTTTTTTGTCATTAGATAATGAAGATAAATACTGTAACTAGGAAATGTGCATTAATTAAAATAACTCTTAATTTCAGCGATTTAATGAAAACCACTGGACTTTAAAAAAGCGCATATGCACGCAACATCGGGTGAAAATTGAAGTTTTTAATGAATTTGAAATTGACGTGCATGGTAAATTTAAAAATGTACAAATCATAATTCCCTTGCTATTTACCCTCGTTTACTGTAGAAAAATATTTTTATCGAAAATATTTC
Source organism: Ommatoiulus sabulosus (assembly GCA_034697705.1). Lineage (NCBI taxonomy): Eukaryota > Metazoa > Arthropoda > Diplopoda > Julida > Julidae > Ommatoiulus > Ommatoiulus sabulosus. The sequence continues at coordinate 4,544 of JAQGAO010000778.1, read as the reverse complement.
ATGTTTTGTTAGGGAACAGAGCTGACATGTGGCCCTCTTAAAACAGTTACTTTAAAGAAAATGTTGGTTCACATTTTCATGCCAAGAAATCTTAACATTTCTTAGTTTTGATTTTAAAAATGACTCAGCATTGAATTAATTCAATCTAGAATGTACGAAATATGGGACGTATACACGACTTGTATACATGTATTACTTGGAAATACACGTGTTACACGGAAATGCATGGGTGTTATATGAAAATGCATGAGTGTTACATGGAAATGCTTTGTGTAAATACAAGTGAAAGTGTAATACATGACAATACAAGTGTATTATTTGGAAATGCAAGTGTCATACATGAAAATACAAGTGTATTACTTGGAAATGCATATGTGTTACCTGGAAATGCAAGTGTAAATCATGGAAATACAAGTGAAAGTGTAATTAATACATGAAAATACTAGTGTATTACTTGGAAATGCATGTGTGTTATCTGGAAATGCATGTGTACTGCATGTGTAATTTGCATGTTATCTGTTACATATTATATTTGCTGGTACTTGTTGTATCCTGTATTAGCTTGTTTATTGATTTTTCGAAATGAAATCCGGAATATATTACGGATATGTTATGAAAAGCTGACGAATGTGTTTTATTTACTTGTCAAAAGAACATATCACACCCCCTTTTCAAAAGTGACACAACTGAAAAATTGCTAATTACCTTTTTAAGACGGCAATGAACTCTATTCAGTAAAAACGACTTATCTGCAAGGTTAACATATACAGTATATAGGTTAAGTGACATTATTGTCACGGTAGAATACCATGCAGGCATTGCAATGAATTACCATGGATTAAAATTTACAAGATGTGTTACATTTCCCAATTTCTAAAAGAAAAATAATCTGGGAAATAATTTAAAACGAAACTTTAAAAGAAAATCAATTCATTTTTCAGTTTTTAATGTTGAGATAATTTTATTTTAATCAATTGATGCATGGTGATTAAAATGTCATTATGATTTTCGAAACCATTGCTGTATATTCAATACAGGAATTATTCGTTTTAGTAAATATATTTCATTCGTTTTAAATACATTTAGTAAGGATTTAGTAATTTCGGCTATGTTTTTATAGTGCAGTTGAGTTTCCGAAACTATTTTCATATCTTGAATCACATTTTAAATGTAAATCACATTATAATGCAGTTTGCGACATTATGTTTCTGATGTGTTCTAAAATATATTAAGTATTAACTTTCCAAAACGGCATTAATACAAATGATATAGCAATGCCATTTTGCATACCATTGGTTTGTTTTCATAAAGATAGAACGTTTTTTTTTATCTAATTTCTTAAAAAAATGTCCTTCTGGCTTTATGTTCATTATTTCATTGAAAAGTTGCGTTCTTAAATAAATATTTTCATCGGAAAAGATGACATTTAAGAGGTACTTGCAGATGTTAGTTAGTCGCATCCATATTTATGAAATCATATTTTCAAGAGAAACAAGTTTTTGTTAGTTAGATGGGCTGTACTATAAATTATATGATTTACAGTACAATACTCCGAATCAGTGCTATAAAACAAATATTTGAAATTGTTGAACCTAAATAGACATATACTGTATATTTGAGGACGCCAAGTCTTATATTCTTTTATTGTGCCGAAACCTTATATGGGAGAAAATGAGGGAGGAATTTGTTTTTGATCTTTGTACAGAATCGAGAACCGTAAAATAAACCTAGATAAAAATTATTTCAATGTCACTTTCATCGTTTTTCGCTTTTATGCTCGATGGTCCACGAATGTTTCTTGCATATTGTCAATAAATAGCAGTTTTCATAAAAACTTCCATGCCAAAATGACGAAATTCCACTTCGCGTTTAATCAAGTTCAAATCTGAACTTAAAATTTGGAAAACATCAAACTTGTCAATAAGAACATCCTTTGTTGATCTTTTAAAACACAAAGGAAAATTGTCTTAATTTCGACATATTCTACTAAATTGAGCTTCAAAAACTTTCTTTCAAATTATGATATTGAAATATTGAGACGTTCTGTAACATAATGTTGTCAAGAATGTGTTCCAACGTTGCTCGTTCTAGTTTTCACGTATTCTGATAACAACATGTGTTTCTGGAAGTACTTTCTGAATTGTTTTAGTTGATTGTCCCATTTGAAATCTAAATCACAACATTGTTATAAACAACAAATGTTCACTATTTTTTGACCGCCCCTCGTAAATCACAATCTGCGACATATTGTATCTGATGTGTTCTATTTTTTTTATTCTTAAGGTTTTTAACGTGCTTGGTGTTATATTAATAACATTGTATGTATTGCAGTCATGTACGTTAAAAAACGAATGTTTGAAGCACACTTTAATTTTGGACAGTTTTATGATCCAACTCGAAAAAATGTGTTCAAAATTGCGTTTTTTTTGTTATACAAGGTTATTATTTACATACAACTGGACGTCATGGAGTTCAAGTGGAACAATATCATGTAACAAATTGCATTTTATCACTTCATTGTTTTAAAATGTAATTGTGTGGACAACAAGCAGAAACCGATAAATTTATCATGCAATAACCCTTTTTTATTAATCTTCTTGGTAATTCGTAGAAATGATCAGCAAAAATTGGAAACCTGTTTTGTACTGTACGATTCGAACAACTCACTTTATTGCTAGTTATTATTGTTTGCACAAGTTTGAAGTTTATATTTTCCCGTGAAAGCAGGTGTCGAGTGGCATGCCAAAGATGATTTCATAATCGCTTAGTTTAACTGTTTTTTAAATAGTTTTAAAAATGAGTAAACATGAAAGTAGCACAACCCAAATACACGTGCCACGTGGTATGCAGTCTGGTGGTATGGAATGCCGCTTCGTTCCGCATTCCATTTGACCTTGCAAGGTTGAACTATACGAGTATTTTGATGTTTATTGGTTTTTAATTCAATAAAGTTGGGGAAATCTAAGAGCATGTTATAAGAAAAGCCGGTGAGAAATTTTATATGTTGTGTAGACAAATTGTTTACACTTGTACATAAAAGTTTTATTTATTTCACTGGGCAAGTGACCGATTTTGCCATTGCATGTATGGTTCAGAGCCCATTTGCAAACTTTTTTTTAAAAAAAAATTTAGTACAAATTTGCAAATTTGTCAACAGTTTCCGAGGACAAATTTGCAAAGTTTTCAACATGCAGATTCTGAGGACAAATTGGCAGAATTCGGAACATTTTCAGAGTAAAAATTTTCAAAACTTTTTCAAAAATTTTGTCGCTGGTCAGGGAAATTTATTTAAAAACCTGGAAAAGCCAGGGAAGTAAATTTCACTGGGCAAGTGACCGATTTTGCCATTGCATGTATGTTTCAGAGCCCATTTGCAAAATTTTTTTAAAAAAAAATTTATTACAAATTTGCAAATTTGTCAACAGTTTCCGAGGACAAATTTGCAAAATTTTCAGCATGCAGATTCTGAGGACAAATTGGCAGAATTCGGAACATTTTCAGAGTAAAAATTTTCAAAACTTTTAACATTTCCTGAATACAAATTTGTAAAAAAATTTAAAACATTTTCATGATAATTTGCAAACTCGTGCAAATATTGACATCGGCATATGTCAATTTTGTCGCTGGTCAGGGAAATTTATTTAAAAACCTGGAAAAGCCAGGGAAGTTGAATATGAAATTTCTGGGGGAACCGGCCTGGGGAATAAAAACGGATGTCAAAAATCTACACTGTTGAAAAATAGTTTCCAAAGAAGTATTATTTAAATCAGGAGTTTCCTCTGTGCATTTGGCAATACAATTATAAAAATCAGGTTTTCAAAATTGTGCATCAGGTTTTCGCAAATCCGAGTGCATAAACAAAGTTGATTGATAGAAGTGTTGATTAACTTGCTTTCCTCTAAAGATTCTGAGAATTTTATTTTTAACTTTGTAGTTATATTTAGTTGCACTGCATGCAACACCGTACCACCACACGGAACTAATAATCATGCTACACTTTCCTTTTAGATGTTTGTATTAAAAGAAAGACCATGAGTACATGCTCATCGTCCATATTTGGGCGAGTCATTCAGTTGACGTCGATAGGTTTTGTGGTATTGTTTCGAAAAATGTTTTCATAATTGATTTCAAACGTAATCATAATTAGACAATTATGATGTGTTTTGCAACGTGTTTATTAAAATGTTCTCCTACTTCTCCTTCAAGATTTGAATGTATTTCCCATATTTTCATTCTTAGTAAGCAAGACCTTTCAACTGTCGACCAAAAAATAATTTAATAGCGACTTTTCGCCCTACAGTTGGGATTGTTATTGGGGGTCAATTACGACACCCCGGTCCATCCCAACTCCAGAAACCTAGGATCATTAAACCAGGTTGCCACTGACCTAAACACTGCCATGCAAAACTCTATCCCAAACAACTCCATAACTAATGGAGTAAGCACTTCCCCTTCCATGTTGAGACGTACCGTATTCCCGCGCAAATAAGTGCATGGCACTATACCCCGGGGAGACCAAAAAATCCAATTTCAGATTGTGGTCC
>JAQGAO010000777.1:0-29587 GCA_034697705.1 Ommatoiulus sabulosus | reverse complement strand
CAAAGTTGCCTGACTTTGCCTGACTTTTTCAGTTTTGCCTGATTTTGCCTGACTTCGCAGGTCAGTGGCAACCCTGTGCATAGCTTACCTTAAAAATTAAGCTATGGGAAGGTTTTCTAAACAATCACAAGGTTTCAGGCTAGTTCAAAATTTAAGAGCGTTTATTCAGACGTTAAAGTTGGAGGAAGTGCAGTGCTGTTGGGTTTATGCCTTAGAGTCTCATGTCCTGCGCTGATGTTAATTTTGTGTGGTACTGGTGCTGGATTCTAAATGATGCAAAAGTATGTTTATAAGCTTCAGCTATGAATAGCGGTGGAAAGAAATCTCGCAATAACTTGCCAGGTAACAAACATTTTATTACTTACCACTTTTTTAGCTCGTTCGATGATAATATCATAAGCAGTACTGTTTATCTGCAAGAAGATATGGATTCCAGAAATGATATAATGAAACATTGTCGAAGTTCAGATTAATATACATTTATATTAAAAGTATCTAAAAGACCGTTACCCGGATTTGGTTGGGAAGACTAATGCCCTGAAATCGGTGAATTATTCCATAATCGGTATTTAATGGATAAATCTGAAATCCCGGAAATAATACAATTGTTTATTAGAAAAGGAACATGGAACTGTAAATAGCACTGCTCATATTTCATAAAAACGTTTCGATGGTAGACTTATTATACTAAAAAATCAATAAACACTGTACATCTTGAACTAAAAATCTTCGGTGAAACGAACTGATGTTGAAACATTTTTTAGCAATTTGATACGGGGTTAAGAGATTTCTTTGCAAAGACTCACCGCTGTTACTATAAATTGGCTGACCAAGTCAGTGTTGGCAATCATAGGTCCGCAGCTCATGTCTATGTGGTCTCCCAAGCGATACAAAATCACATCTTTACCATTTAGAGAGCTTGCCGCAATCCTCGGAATCTGTTCCAGTTTAAACCTATTTTCGGCAAAAATCTTCAAAGCTACACTGGCGTCCACTTTCATGCGTTCAAACTTTAGTCCTGTTGCCCAAATTTTTCTTCCCATTAGTGACAAGACATTCAAATCCTCCTGCATTACACAAATTTAGGTAAAAAATCAAAATAGTATTTAATATTTTTGCGTATAAATTTAATAATTTTAATAAAATTAAACTATAAGAAAATTGGAAATGTGATATTTACCTTTTTAGGTTCCCATTTTCCCATCTTTAAATCAGCATCGCAAACAAAGCTGCCACTGTGAACTTTAAACAAAATCGTCTTGCAAAGTTACTTCGATAAAAACATTTCAGAAGTTGAAAACTGACCATTTGGTGGAGGCCAACTGTGTAGCTCTACATAATAATTATCCTTAAAAGCCTTTTCAGCAAGATATCCAAGTAAAAAACTGCAGCTCCTCCAATATGCCTTATTAGCCAAGCGTGGATCTTCATCATGAAAATGCATAAAACTCAACTCGCAATCTTTTGTCAACGGGGAATGAATGTCCCATTCTTGACCATTTACAAGAGCGATGGCTGGGATTTTCTGCAATTGTTCGCTAATATCTACATAAAGAGAATATCTGGTTGAGACATAACTTTCCATTTTCTAACGAAAAGAAATTATATTCCTCAGCAGAATCACCTGCACACACTGAACACATAAATATTATATTTTGGACAACATGCAACAAAATTTATAGAACCAAAAGCCACTCATTTTGAACTGTAACATTTCTCCACAAATCTTCCAGTGGTACATGTATATACCATGATGTAAATCAAAAGTGCATCAAGAAATTACATTTCTGGCCTGGTCTAAATGAATGGGCTAGATTATATAGTGACAACCTAGTGAGCCCAAACGGGTTAAGCTGTTGAATACATACGCATGGCACAATTGAAAGGCGTTGACAGTCCCTTGTTCATGATAAGAGTAACATCTTCAGGCGGACCCTTTACTTTAACTTGTATTTTTTCAACCCTAGTGATCAACTTCATTTGTCTAGCATGTTCGTCGTTGAAAATTTCATTTTGTCGCAGTTTCACGGATGCATTCGTTACGATCCTATTTCTTTCGTTTGCAGACGACCAAAATCCTGAAATATACATTTTAATTTTAAAATACATTATCAGCAGCTAGACGGAAGAGCAAGCATTCAAAACGATCGACCTGTAATATTTTTGCTGTCATGAATTTATTGGTCAGGTTTACATCTACTTACTTTTGCAGCACGTTTTTTGGGATCTAAACAGATGCTTGAATTGCGATAATGCCATATTTCCAAGTGTTTAAATGCAATAAAAAGCAAAGTTAATCGAAGTAAATAAACCGAAAATGCGTCTACTCCTATAAGCCTAAATTTATATTCGGGAATGGTAGCGTCATCTAGCGTCCGACTTGGAAATCAAAATTGAGTCCGTTTCTATGGTAACCGAGATAAACAATTTCAAGCTCATCAGCTGTTATTATTCGGCATGCTTTATGAAAATAATAATATTGAAAATTGAAAATATGTTTTCTACTAATTTTTCGCGAACTTAAATTCCTTCATATTCTTATCTTTTAAAAGACTAATAAGCATTAAGTAAATAGATGGAATAAATCCGACGTAGAATCACCATGTCTTTATCTTCATTAAGATCATCGAGCATCTCAAGAGCTTCCTCAAGCAGCGCCAGCTGGCTTTTTAATAATCCTAGGTGAGTAGTTCAAATCCCGACTGATTATCAGTTTTGTCAATTAGAACCATTTTCCCTGTTTAGGTGCTATTCTAGTAGAATTCCCACCAAGAATATCGTCGTCATACCAAAGTCTGAATATGAGAGAATGAAAACAGCAGCCGTGGTTCTTTCAAAGGAAGAGCGCTTGCAACAGCAGATGAAAATTTATCAAGCTTCCTTGGTAAGAGTCAATTAATTTTGTAGTGTAACAATTTGTGAAGTACAATAAGTCTATTAACTCACGGGTAATTCCACAGGAAAAGCCAAGCGAAGTAGAAACAGATACAATCAGAAATGAAATCCAGAAATCTGCAATCGAATTTCCGATAGAAAAAGATGACGAAGAGGATAAAAGTAAAAAATTACGCGAAAAGTTAAAACAACATCGTTTGGAACAAGAAGATGAAATTAAAAAGACAAATGAAGTAATACTGTCGATTTGCAATTTGGATTTTTTTTTTATTTTAAAAAAATCGGCAGGAATTAATTACTGGAATTAACCACTGTATTCTGAAATATATGAGAGGGTACCTAAAATTTCCCAGAACTTAACGAGAGTCCATGAACCACTGGGTGTGCAAAATTGCGACCTGCTGAGCTCACGTATTCTCGAGTTCTGTGCATTTTTACAACGTCCTGTGTTGGTAGTTTCAATTAAATGGAACAGTAAATAACAATAAGATAGTATAATACATGTAGGCCTACTGTAGTATTTCGCCAAAACCCCTGAAAAGATACTCGAAGGCAACACGGCATATCAATGATGTTCGTAGGTATTGCCATTGACATTGGTCCGTTAAACAAATTTGGGATAGCACAAAAATCTGTGAAGTTTTTGGTGATAATTCTTTAATATTAGCTGAATAAATATTTTTTTTCGGATCAACTGTCTCCCGCACATTTGTGCTACCACAATTCTTTTTTGTAACTGACAAATAGAAAGCTACAATCGCTAAGAACACCAGCATTATCTCCTTTTCGATTAAAAAGAGAAAGAAATACAAGACATTAATTAAAATTTTATGCGTGCTATGTTCATTCTGTCATTTTGTTTAGTTTGAAGCAGAATTCTAAGCAATTTTTTTTCGAAAATAAACTCCAGCCAAATCCCTCACAGCACAGGGACTTTCTTCTTCTTATTTTTGATGATTTGCAGATTATTTTCGAAGCAAAATGTTTAGCAGACAGAGAAAAACAGATTTTAGAAAAGCAACACCGATTAAAACAAGCGAAAAAACGTGACCAAGAACTTGAACAACACGTTGTGAAACAGCAGTTGGAATTGGAAGACAGACGACGAGCCTTAGAGGAGTCTCGAAAAGCATCTCAAAAAAAGTAACTTGTAGAAAAAAAAAATTTGCTGAACTATTTTTATTTATATAAATATTGGTCATTCGGCTCCTTGAAATGTGTTCAATTCTTATCAGCTTGGCCAAAATAATGAAGCAACAAATAGAGGAACACACCAGAACGAGGGACATGGCAAAAGAGCGGCTTAGAGAATGGGACGCCCTGCAGATGGAGAAAAGGATCGAGGAATTCAAGTTGCAAAAAACCCGAGAACAATTAGAAAAAATAGAAAAGCAACAAAAACTAAAGGCATTTAACTCAACTCATGATTTACTTGACATTTATACATTAAGAGGGTCTACCATGCACGCTGCATGTGTAACAAGCGTAAATTATGAAAAGTTAATTCATAAAATCGCTTGCTTTTAAATTAAAAAAAGGAATTTCTCGGACAAATATTATGTTCAGTAATGGATTTTATAATTTCCGACAAAAATTCAAGTGGTAGATCCTCATAACTCACGTGACAAAACCATGAGGCGTGGTTCCCATTTTTACTGACATTGGTATGCAATCTTCACATAGGAAGGCTTAGAAGAATGTTTAAAAGAAAAAAATAGGTTAAGAAGTCAACATATAGAGGAAGAAAGACAACGATTGGAGCACCTACACAGGCAAAGATTGGAAAGGGAAAAGCTCGAGGAATCCTTCGAGGAAGAAAGGAAAAGAAAGGAAAAGTTACGACAGATTCGTAGTGCACACATGTCTCGTGTGTGGAACACTTATCACAATAAACCTGACAATACGGTAACCGTAACTGGCCTTGTATAAATGTGAGCTACTAAACGTTGCTAATTTGCCTCTTAAAATTGTGTAAAATGGACATCGACTTATTGTTGAAAGGCAGACGGCGATAAAAACTCGAAGAGAAAAGGAGGAGATGGATCGAACCTGGCGCCAACGAGAACTGGAAAGGGCTTCAAAACAAGCTGAAGAAAAAGAATTACTGAGAGTGGCCAGGGAAAAACAGATTCAAGACAAGCTGAAAATGAAAGAGGACATCGAAATGAGAAAGAAACAAGAGCACACCAAAATTATTGAGTAAGTTACAATACATATACATTGTATGTGAATGTGAAATTCAATTTGATGTACAGTATAAGAATCAATTTTTTTTAAAAAAATATTTAAATTGTTTTAAATAAACATTTGTACTCATTAAATTTTTGTTAAAAAGTACATGTATCAGCACTTAAAAACGAGGGGGGGGAGGGGGAAAGTGAAAACGTCGAGTTTACCAACAACAATTAAAGTACTGTGTAAACCACGTAATGAAATTATATAAAAAACAAATATAAATAAGCACCACAAAAAGAATTCAGAATTTGGTAACTTGTCCTAATCTGGTAACTAAGTAATTTGTCCTAATGAAACAGGGCCGACAAAAGTGCAATGGAAGAAGAGAAACGTGCAGCTGAGAAAAAGCAGACCGAAAGACTTAAGTACATGTCCGAAATTCGCAGACAGATTATAGAGAAAGAAGAAAAGACCCGCCAGTTCAAAGAGCAACATTTAAAAGACTCAAAGGAGTATAGGAAGAAAATAGCACAGCATGAAAAGTTAATGTTAGAAATGAAAACGAAGAAACTGCATGATTTGAGGTTAGTTGATAGGAGGTTTGTTAGGGCTATATCGTGATAGTTGGTCTCGACAAATATTTTTTTTCTTCATCTAGATCTTTAAATGTACCAGAGAAGTTCATGAAGGAAGTGGCAAGGAAATCAAAGATTCCCTGGAGTGATTTTGAGCAATAAACAACTCCATCTTTTGTCCACTGAATACACATTAGGGATTTTTTATACCTGCTGAATTTAAATTTAATGTTTAAAATTTAGTTCAAGTTTTTACATGCACTGCAGATAAGCAAGAGTTTGCCACCTGTTCGTCCAGTTAAGTATCAGATGTATGAAAATAACCATAAATTTTACATAATATCGTACCAAAAGCACGTAAAAAAGCTTTCACTGGCATTTAACAAAGTTTTCTCAAAAAGGTTATAATTTTAATGGCATTTACGAGGGGCCTACCATGTAATTTCTGGAACTAAGCGATTGCGCTTGCAAGAACTGCCCCCCAAAAATAGATGACATTGGCAATCACTACGAGCATCAGCGTTATGCAGCGCTTACTTAAGACGGGGGAAGTTATGCAGCGAAACCTCACAACAGGGGGGAAATGAAACAATTTTTGGTTTTAAATTCTCTAGAATAAATGGAAAAAAGCAAATATTGGTTAGGCCCTCGTAAAACATGCCATGAAAACTCTTAACATCCAACTTTTTAAATTGACTTTTGTACATTTCCCAGACTTAATATATACTTATAAATACGGTTGCATTTCCATTTCGATAAATAAAAGCGCCCAACGGTTAGCTTTTATTAAAACTAATAAAACAACTATAAAAATGACACAGATTCCTGATAAATGGATGCTTCGGACGGGCTAATGCACTTGACATTATGTTTTCAAAACGGTTGTCATAGCAACAAGAGCATTATTGAATCCCTTTTTGGGAGCCAGCTGGGGAAAAAGAGAGTGAACATTTCGCTCAGATAAAACAGTGCAAAAATCCATCTTGATCACTTGTGTCACATACGTTGTCGGAGAACATCGTGGATCAGCTCAATTTAAAGCCTCTGAGAGCGTGTTTACTCGGCCGTACGTAGTAATGCCGCAAGAAATTAAAAGGAAATGTGGAATTCCCTCGGAATAGTGATCACGATGCCAAATTACTCATATTTGACTAATAATGAAAAAATTACGAGCTATCCCTTGGGCCTGGTAAGTACGAGTTCTTCAAAAATATAATTTCTGTTTTTAAGCCAAGCCCGGTTACCTTTTAACATCATTTTAATCAATACGATATTAATCGTGTTTGTAGTAGACGGACGCATCCTTTTTTCTCAGAAATATTCGCCATGTTTTTATTGATTTTGAGCATTCTACTACAACCCGCAGTGACTGTATTATCTGGCAGAGAAAAACCAAAAAGCAATTATTGTATGCATGGAAAGCTTGCCAGAATATGCAGCTGCCAAGTCTTTATTTCGCCAGTTGACTAATTTACACCGCACCTACTAAATGGTCCAATAATTACCCTTTAAAAGATGAAATGGAGTAGAAATCCTAAGGTAGGCTACTAAAAATGTTCCCAAGAGATGGGAATTTTCCGCAGTGGGCAGGAAACTAACGCGTGGCAGGTAAACAACTAAAAACCAACAAAGATTGTAATAGGTGAGAAGTATTTATATCCGCACTGGGGTCACTGACCAAATATCCTGGTCTCACATGTGTTGTGCAGCTGCAACTTTTACAAAAAAAAAATATCTAAGCATATAGCTGGGTAATTCATCTAAGCATATTATAATATTATATCTCGTGGTTTTTTAATTAATATTATATGGAATTGTTTAGTTCATATGAAAAATAAACGCGGTAAAGCTATTGTAAGAATTACTAACAGTAATCAATTATAATCTTCATGCATCAGACTGGCCAGCGGTATACATTATATGGTATGACGGGAAAGATATACCAAATTAATGGAATATGGGAAACGTGTGCTAAAACTAATTAGCTAGTAAGCGGAGGTATATTTATAGACAGGTTTGTGAAACAAGTGGATGCGGAAAATGGGATAAATTGGATATGTCGAGATATCGGTTGACGTGCATGTACTATTATATCTACAGTTTATGCATGCATCAACGGAGTTTCTTAAAAGCGACTGATAATTTGACACGTGCCAATTTTTTCTTCAATTAGATCATCCGAGACATTTTTCTTTGCATTTTCCGGCCATAGTTGAGCTAGTAATCAGCCCTTTGACTTGATGGTATGCGTCCCTTGTATTTCCTTTGGACTCGGGTGTTAAAAATGAGGAAGCCATCAGCAAATCCTCCCAGCAGCCCGCGAGCCAACGGGTTATCCTGCCCTCCTCATCCATTCCAACTCTTCGTTTGGCTGGGCCTCATCTTCGTTCAACTAAGCTATCTAGGAGCAATTGCTCCTGCGCTTCCAGAAACTTTGGCACTAATCGCCTATACCGTATCCTCAAATTTATGCAAGTATTTCTACCGATTTCAGCATATTACTTAACTCTCAAAATTCAGACAAATCTAGCTTTGATGGCCCTGCACTTGTCTACGCATATTTGGTGCTTAATCCTTAATCCCGCCGATGAAAACGTGCTGAAAAACTGGGGATCCAAAACCGGTGCCACTTCTTTCGATCGTACCCAGCATAGGCACGTTATAGAAGATCAGTTCTGCCACATCTGCAATGTCTATGTGTAAGTTAGGATAATTTTACCAAAAACATCACAGAAACCGTTTGGGATATAGAGGGGGTCAATTTAGGGGTCACTTAAATTATCCATTTTAGAATTACATGGAATATGGGGCCCCCATGAGGGAATATATTCAAGTATTTGATGACAGTAAATTGAATTGCTTTGCATATTTCACAGTGGTAAACACACCAAACACTGCAGCCGATGCAACAAATGTGTCGCAGATTTTGACCATCACTGCAAGTGGCTTAACACGTGTATTGGAGGACGAAACTACATGTGAGTAGTGCGCCGAACAACAATTTGACAATTGAGCATCGCACTAAAATCCGAATGTTTCCTATTGAATTTTCAGCTTGTTTTTGCTGTGTTTGGGGTCGGCCTGGATCGGCTGCTTACTCATTGCCTTAGTCGCAACAGCCGCCCCAACGATGTACTTCGTAGATCGTTCATGGTTGCGGCCATTTCAAGATGCTTCACATCAAAATGATGGCAAGTAATTAAACGTCATTTTTACAATCCAATATTCAAAATTCGCACTGATTCGACAATGGATGTAAGTTCTATATTTTTTATAAACAGATTTGAACAAGTTTTAAGTCGAATATTAATTGCTAAATGTTGATAGCGTTGAATCACAATTCTGTTTATAGAGTCCATAACTTCTACCTCCAGTTGGGACAGGAATTCCACAACATCCACAGGTTACTCAAATGTGAATAGTAGCGACCAGTTATCTCTTCCAACTGATGCCGGTACGTTTCTTTTTCCGAGTAACAGACCTTCTACAGTATAAGTTTTGAATTTCACGGTATAACCTTTATTTTTCAAAGCTCCATCATTCACATTTTTTGCTCCGGTATCAGACGTCACCTGGCTGACAGTCACTATATTAACAGCTGGACTGACTGCCTTGGCTACTGCACTTTTAGGCCATCTTCTTTTTTTTCATATTTATTTGGGTAAATACATGTGTATGCTCCATATTTTAGAACACTGAAGGGCTAACTTTGCTCATTGATGTTGCCGTTATTTAAAAAATTCCAAACATCATTAACATATCTAGTGATACGCTATTTTTAGTTTGCCAAGGGCTTAGTACTTACCAGTTGGTGATACGACAACGAGAACTAGAAGCCAATTCCAAAGTAACTTCAGCGGTGCCTCCGACTCCTCCTCTCCCACAGACGACTTCTAGTACCTCTTGTCATGGCATGTGGAATTGTGCTTCAAAGGATAAGGGGAAACCACCGGTTAGTTCTTTGCTGAATCAAAGAAGGTTGGAAAACAACATGGCCTGTTTAAAATATTGACATAAAATATCTATGACGCTTATTTTCTGTTTAAAATAATTATTATTAAATATCCCTGATGCTTATTAGTTTGCTAGATCCTGTCAAATTCCCTTTCAATATATGCAAATAAATTTAGTCATGGATTTAATTCTGTTCGAATCGACGATTCAATTAAAACGGACTACGGACCACCGTCGTAAGAGTTCGAAACAATTGTCCGAAATTACCTGATAAATGTGCAGACATTTATAGAGATTACACTCACCATTAAAAAATGAACGCTTCCATAAAAGTTGAAAATTTCCTTACAGAAAAATCAAGTTTCTCCAGCCATGCATCACAACACACGAATAACAAGTGGCCAATCGAGTAACATGGGTCCAACCACCGAGATACTCAATGAAGCTTACAGCTCGAGTCCAACATTGAACAGAACCAATTCGACCCATTCTGGGGACAATAATTCAACATCGATTATGAAATCTGTTTTATTAATGGAAAGAATAAAAGGTGGAAATAGCCAACAAGTAAACCAAAACATACAACCAGTGAGCAATTCCACTGTAGTCACCACAGTGCTGAGTTCACCACCTCCCACCCTGATGACTCAGCAGTCCCCTAATAAACCCCAGATTTCATCGAGCACGCCGCAACAATCAGCTCAAAGTTCACCCTCGATAAATGAAAGCCGGAGAAGTCCAAGCTTGAAAAATTCCAATCAAACATTGATTAATCAACGATGTAAGTGGAACGTTTGACATTGCTGCTCATCAGCACACTGTCTATTGATATTGTTTATCCTTTCATTAAATGTGCACTTCCAATTCATATTTTAGGGGCAAAATTCTTATTCCTACACACTTGCTAACTGATATCTTTGTTATTCTTTAGGTGAAGATGGCAGCTCTGGCTGCATAAGCCCGTCATTCATAGATTCCCCGAGCATACAAAGACCCAAAACGAGTTTCCTAAGCAATGAGGATGGTGACACTGCTTCCACTGGGCCTAATCCGAAATACTACTGCTGGCAAGAGCGGGATACTGACAGCATAGATTCGACAGAAATTAAAACTGCTAAACGACGAGTGATATCGATAAACTCCCCGAGACCTTCACTAAAATGTGATGATGACGATGAACAATGCATGGGCATGCACTTGAGTCAGAAAATAGAAGATGATGAAGAGAAAAAAAGCGAAAAACTGACAAAATGGGCTTATCAATCAGAAGCTCCCCAGACCAATTCAATTGTTAATCCGGTGTGGCGATGGTCCGCTAAAAATAATCCCACTTTTGAAAGCGATTTACCCGAGGTAATAACCCGTTGGTCGTTTCCCACTAATCCGAACCAGACCCCAACCCCGGTGCAAACTCATGAAAAATGGACGCCATTACTTAAAATAGGTCCCAGCGCAATGGCCTTTGACCAACACTTGCGGGAGGAAGTTTTACTTTGATAATGACTATAATACATTCCAAAAAGAGAATGGTTATGAAGATTATGTCTAGACAACTAAGTTCACATATAGTGAAATATGATCATGACTTGAAATTTATTGTAATGGCCACTTATTCAGTCGTTATGTTATGACCAAACAAACCTCCGCCTTCCTTTAAACATAAATTTTGATATTTTTTTTTTTGTCCATCCTTAAAATGCCCTTTAAATGAAAGGAGCAGCCACCATTACAATTTCAATGGCCTATTAAAGAAGCAGCATGATACATTGTTTTCAAGTGAAAATGAACAAAATCGAGTTTGGCCTTTTGCTTCACTTCAATCATGATATTTGCTTAGTTATCTGGCCCTTCCAAAAGTTTAATACATTTCTTATGGATAATTAACAGAGTTCCGACTCTAAACTATAGTTCAGTGTTATGAAATATCAAACACACTGCAGTGCCTAAACAAGTTTAGCAAGGTTTAGTTAGATCAGTCCTCGTAAAATCCAGGGTATTAAAAAAAGGTGGGCATAGTTCAGGATCTCAGACATGTTTAGGCATTAACTTTTGTACGTTACTAAATTCTCGAGATTAGAAACTTCAAATTCTCCACGTGCCCTGCGTTGCCTTTTTTAAACATAAGAAACAGTTATTTTTAACAGCTTACCTATGTCTAGTCATGTCCTACAAGAACTTAGTAATCACATAACAAAGCTAACTGACATAATACAATAAAATGAGGTGCTTAACTCACATTTTACAAGTGCACCAATTGTACCAGAAAATTTTTAAAATACCGAGTACTTATAATCAGCCTTTTTTAACAAAACCATTCATTAACATTTCTCTCCCATACCTCCAATCACCATTTATCCAATTAATTGTACCGCTCTAGAGATTGTCTGTGAATTTGTAAATAATTTTATTTCATTTCTTTATATTTATACTTGAATTATTATGAAATACCAATTTCTGGAATCAACGAATCCTTTGTAAAATCGTACGAATGGCATTTCAGAAAAAAACGACGGGAAATTATCAAAACTTCACAACCGTTTCAATATATACATGTATAATTTGTACAACAATAATTATTTGGCATTTCATCACAATTGTAAGCTAGAAAAAATAAACATCACCTTTGGTTGTGCAAATCTTTGGTATAATGGAATGAGTAGCACTCAATTGTCTCGGACGTAAGCTAGTAGTATTATTCTGTTGGCTGCCCGTAGTTCAGGATATAGAAATCATGGTAGTACATTAAAATTGCTAATGGCTGACCGATGATTAACGACAGCCAAACGGCCATATTGCTGTATTTTCCACTTAAAAAACGCTTTGTTAACCAGGCAAAAGGAATCTAGTAAAGAACAAAAGTTGAAATACATGTAAATTCATTGCACAAAACAAATGAAACGAGAGCTGATTAAATCCAGGATAGAATGGAAAAATCGAACAGTTCACTACTACGTCATATACAAAAGTACCCCCATATTATTTAATTAGCATTTCCATACCACTTGCTTGAATAGCAGCCGTTTCAAATGCATTATTCACAATTAAAATATGCATGGTACATAAAAACAAATCATGGTCACTGTGAAACAAAAAATAGTCTAATTTATTCTTGACAAACCTGGCTTATCATTCCAAAAAAAGCCCATGTGCGGAACATCCTCAAAGGAACACTGACCAGATACTGAAAATTAAGACCAAAGAAAAATGTAAGAAATTTAGATAAAAGCACTTCCTAATTATCAGAGTATAACAACAAATTACCTCGTGGAAAAAAGCCGAAATTAAGAAGACTGTCAAAGCAGCATTCTCCCGGCTAACTCCCTTTTTAAGAAGAGGCAAATATAGATGCCGCACTGCCCATCGATGAACAGGAATGTTCCAGTTTTGCCAGAAATATTGCACACTTTCAGCGTTCCTTGAAAATGGTAATCAAAACAACTAAGCATTCAAATAAGAAATAATCTAATTTTAAAGTGACAAATTCTTGAAGAAAATTTACCACCAATCCCGATAGAATTCTCGATCAGCAAAGCGCAAAACTTCAGCAAGAATATTCATGCAGGAATGGAAATACCAGTAGAAAAATATCAACCAGATGAAATGGTTAGGGACTGCCAATTTAAGTAATCGTTCCAGCATTCTTGAAATGTCCATTTCTTCAAATGGCATCATGGAATTACGGATGGTGGGCATCATCCATTGTTGAATCAATCCCAACATTAACTGGACTAGGAATAGCTAAAATTATAGAAAAAAATCTCACAAAATTGTCCGCTAGGTATTTTAAAAACCCCGATATCTCATATTGAAATTATGATGATGCAAAACTTCCCTAGGTTTTCCTTATTTTAATAAGGAAAGCCTAGTCCTAAAAATTAGTATATATAAATATCACTAGAATATATTACTTACTGATTCAGCAAGGCGTGCCAGAAGAAAGCGCTTTCGAATTCTCGCGGATCTTGGAAAATTAAGTTCATAGCAAAGCGTTGGAGCCAATGCAAAATAATATAAATCTAAAAATGCCAAAGTTAAATAGAAAAATGATTACCAATGAACATTATAAGTAAACAGAGTTCGCATAGCTATTCACATTATATCAGAGGCAGTTTCATTGGATAAATACTATAATACACAAAATAGTGAAAATATCAGATGTAGATGGTTTGCAATTAACTTCAGACATGTGGAAGCAGTCAGTTTTCCGCACATGAATGACTGAACCTTCGGTGGGAGTTTTACTAAACAGCATCCACACAACGACTCATACTAGGATGGAAAATGAGACAGAAAGCATGCGATGAAGAAGGAAAAAAGGAAACAGTTGTGGTCAATTTTTAGAAAGATTTCAAAAATCATTAAAAAACAATTAAAAACCAAAATTTTTTGCAGCTGACCCAAGAATAACAGTGATTAACATAGTTGTACGAGCACGTTTTATGTATATTATTTCATGACCAGCACAAACCCAACCATTTGCCTGAATAATATTTCAGCTCTTAAACATACATTTGTGGTTATTATAATATCCCAATGATACTTACACAATACATTTGCAAAAATGCCTATGATATAGCATGAAAGCTAGTTTACGTTTGAAAAACTTTAAATAAAAATATAAATATCATCAACCTTTCAGGTTTAAGTTATCCGGATAACTAACTAAAGCAGTCTCCGACTTGGAACTAGACATAGAGGAAGTACGCTCTATAATATGATCAATAAGGACAGTTAGGTTAAGAATTTAGGTTTTTTTGGATAATTGCATTTTACATGTAATTTTGAAATAAAAAGCTTACCATTCATTGAAATAGAGCGCGTCCTGCCAAGAGATGAAATATGCTTGACTCTATCAGTGCGGCACCATTTGTTTACTTGCATATATGAAATAAGTTTTAGAAACATTATGGTGTAAATGGAGAGTGCGGATGAAGACCCAATGGGATGAACAGACATTGAAGTAACATAGATGACTGGGAAGATGAGTATTACTGCCAAGTTCGCTATGTGCAATATCCGACCTGCATTTTCTGACAATGAATTCTGTAGAATGAAATGTTGCATTCAGTCAACATCATTATAAAATAAAAAACTTGATAATTGTTGTTCAAAAAAATGGTACTTACCTTAGATAAAGCCACTTCTATTTTGTAAGATGCAAGAATAAATACATTTGAAACTAAATAAAATAAGCATGGAATATATGTAATTAGAACATTGTTAACATTTCTCTACATTTAAAAGAAAATTAATTCACATTTACTCACGAAATAACAAATTTAGGGATGGCCAATAAAAAGGCTCGTGAATGAAAAATTGCACCCATTCCAGGGGATCAACTAAAATACCATACCTGAAAAAATGCAATGCATTCAAACTAATGCCAAACAATTTAAAAATGTGAAAAATTAACGAAGTTATAGGTGCTGATCCTTCCACCCATAATGTTAGAAAGTTTGGAAACAAATCTTCCCATAAATAATTCTTACCTGGAAACAAATTAACCCTCCCCAAATGTAGATTTATGTCATCTGATTTCCTTAATTAAGTAAACTGGAAAAACTCAAAGTCAATTCTTGAAATAGAACATTTTCACATTTCTTTTAACTTAACTGAGAAATTATGCAATGAGTTTTTAAACCTGTGTGGAAAAGCAGATGACAAAACCTACAATGGGGATAAAATTGTTTCCAAGTAAATATCATTTATATCAGGAGTGCTTCTGAAATATTCAGCATTACAGGGCTACCAACCTCTAAATAAATAAAACTTACTTGATTATGTTTTCAAGAGCTACTCTGCCATTAGACAAAACCTAAAATATAAAATTATGTGGCAGTTAATACCTAAGATTCTACGAAGAACATGTACAGTATAAGAAGATGAATGAAGTACACCATGCAGTTTCATTACAAATCATCAATTAATTAAAATAAAATAAAATGTCAAATACCTACCAATAAAACGATGCATAGATTAAGTATTCCTCTGTAATTATCATAACCACTGGATGAACTTAGTAAGGAGTCGCTCGGATAATGAACCCTAATCAAAACAAGAATCATTGGTTGGAAAAATTACTAAATTAAAATAAACTCAGACAGGCTAATAGGAATTAGCATGAAATTGAATCAAATTACTTAAATATTTGCAATGAATTTCATCAAATCCTTTATCTGATTTAATTCTGACTTGGAGAATAGTGAGTAGAAGAATAAGGAAAAGGGCAAAACTGATCATACACAGTATTATATTGACACTATAAAACACCTCGATATTAATGCAAAATGGATACAATTTGTTAAAAAAGGTGGATTTATTACAACCAAAATATTTCTAGAAGCCACTTTCCGGAAGTTTATGCAAGGACGATGACAGGCCAGATTTTTAAAATTTCTTGGTCAAAGTTGACTTTGCATAAGATAGTATATGTGTTCATATCACTACGGCACCCTAAACGGCAGACTACATTTTTACGGTTTTGTTCTAACATCAGTGCGTTGAGTTTGGGGATTTTTCATGTGCACTGCAGGCAGCTTAGCTTAAGGCCACAATGCGCCTGCACTAGCCAAGTAATTGCAACAAGTTTATACAGCCATGAGATATTCTGGGATCAAAATACATGTACTGGGGTACTCGGACAGAAACTTTACGAATGGCCCTTTAATTTTGGCAGTCGTGAAATCATGCGTGCAAAATTGACACAACACCCAAGATTGCACATTTTGTACATTGCACATGTGCAAGGTGACAGCTTGTCTGAGTACCTCTGTTATCCCCATGTTTACATTAATTAAGCCCAGTGCACACTAATGTGTCAACCTCAACTTTCAACCTTCAACTTAAAACTTTTTGATTTGTTGCAACGAAAGAAATTTCCTTGCAACCTGTTTCGGCTCAATGTGATATCAATTAGAAAATCACGTTGATCAACTAAGTTGAGCTTTCCCGTCGAGTGTAGGTGTTTCCCTTTGATCTCTGCAACTACATGTAGGTCACAACTTTTTGGCGGTGGCGCTGCTATCATTCAACTTGCTTGCAGTGTGTACGCTCAGGTCTATTCAACTAGTTTTATGAATTTTGTTCAATTTGGTTTACTTCACGTTAAAATCTGCAAGTTGACGGTTGAAAGTTGAGGTTGACGCATTATGTGTGTACTGAGCTTTATATTCTTCGTGGCAATTACATCGTACTGTCAGTTTCTATATCAAACATTAAACTTGTAATTTGTCAATATAATAATACCATAACTAGATTAGGATCTCGGATTATGATACGCATGGGTCAAAATACAGTTCGACAACCACCTCAATCTATACTTTAGCCGACCTTCGTACCTCCGGTCTACCCATAATAAAAGTCATTTAAAAGTCATGCATATATACACACGCTGAGGATAAAATGTCGCTTCACGTTAGCTTATTCAAATACACTACAAAAATCAACAACTTAATTAGGCTATGATATCAATCCATTTTCACATGATTTCATACGTACTACATAGGAATATGTCGGGTATACACGTGTAGCGCGCGCACTCATGGACGGAGGTTGATCATCAACCAGTTACAAATTAACACTTGATTTCAACGCTTAAATTGAAACGACTTACGGTTTATCCGCTTGTTTTGCCCTCTTTTTCTTTTCTTCTAAAGAAATATCTTCTGCCCGATTAACGCTCTGAGCACGTCGTTTCAAACTGGTTTCCGCAGCCGCCATCTTTCACTTGTTTGTTTGCTCCAAATGTTCGATTACAGGGCGATTCATAAATAGTCGGATTTTAATCTGGGGCCATTCAAAAAGGACGTCCTCATGCAGGAGGTGATAGGTCACGGACACAATGTGGACAAGAGGAAAGAGGTGGTATGACCAACTCGGACGTCCAGTTGATGAAAAAAAAAATGCCAAATAAAATCAGTCCCCAAAGTAAAAGGGAAATTGAGCGAAATATCGCATATAGATGATGGGTTACAAATTGCAAAAGTCAGTAAACAGGGTCAGTGCACTGTTCACAGCATGGTCAGTACATCCAGTCCTGGAAAAGTCAGAGAACTTAAAAGCTCAGGGTCCATTTGCAACTTTCAAATTTTCACAGTACAAATTTGCAAACTTTTCATTTTTCTTGAGCATAAACTCGCAAAATTTTTAACCTTTTCCGAAGTCATCTTTGCACATTTTTCCACGTTTTCTCGAGGACAAATTTGCAACATTTTCCCAAGTATACAAATTAATCTTCAACATTTTCAACTGTTTTCGAGTACAGATTTGTAAAATTTTCAACAGTTTCCGACGACAAATTGGCAAAATTCTCAACCTTTTCAGAGTACAAAATTGTTTCGGACGTCCGAATGAGGGGTGGGTCCTGATTGACCGGACACAATGCAGACAGGGGGTAGGAAGGAATCCAATTTTGGGAAAATTTTGAGGACGTCCTTTTTGAATGGCCCTTCTCTTGAGCCCGGTCCAGGCTGGGTCACGTGATTAGGCTTTGGAGGCTAATTTAAACGTTCCCTCAAGTCCCTCAACAGCGCGAGTTTTGCAAAACAAGCTGGCCTTGTCCAAAAATGAACACACTTGATCGATATAAACTTTTTCAGTTTTGCCATCCTCCTTGCATTTGAAGTCCTTACTCTTGACGAGGATTCAATTTTTTTTGGGATAATTAGCTTGCATCAAGATGCTTGGGAAAAGAAATTAATTAGAAAACAAAGTTTTTTGGATTTTCTTTTCGTTTTGAACAGCTTCCTTTTGAGATACCAACAATATTTTCTCCAAATGAAAAATACATTCTTTCATTATTTTTTCCAACAAAAATGTCAGATAATATATATTTCGAAAATAACAGAAAGGTTAAATTACCACAAGTTGACCATTGTAAATTATATAATTACGTGAATTGCATAAACTGAGTGTAAATAAAGCATAAATAACAGTCAATTATTTTATTTTTTCTGGCACGTCTAAGATAATAAATTTCTGAAAATGAATAAAAAGAATAACTTAGAATATATTTTACATTTATATTTCAGTAACAATTGTGACGAATCCAAACCAAAATCCAAAATATTAAAAAAATACAAATTTCGCGTCATTTCCATAATTATTGAAATGCACAAAACAAGCAAAATGGAGAGGTGGAGTCAATCATGGAAATTTCAGCCTTCTTCGCTCGAAGACTGAAAACAATGACAGACTTTTATTTATTTAGATGGGAGAACCTGCCTAAATTTTAATCTCATTGGACGACAAGGTAAATCCAGGACAGAATGGGGAATATCACGTCGAGGGGAAAAAAACCGACAATTAGGCTACCGGGGCTTCACAAAACAAGTATAAAATCTTGAAATCCCAACAGTTAAACAAAAAACAGCCCAGCTGACACTCGAGTTTTTGTGTGAAGAAACAATATCATGGGCAAACCGAATACAAGATTAAGTCTGGCATTGTTATGCATCATTTTAATTATTTCAGAAAGTGATTGTTTGAAAACGACATACAAGGGGTGAGTCATCCAGAATTTATATTTTTTAATAACCTGAAAAGAAAGAATTTCAAAAAACTAATTTTTGATTTCATTAAAGATGGGACGAAATTGAATTTTGTAAATTTTCCGCGAATTGCACGAGTTTTCCAACGTTTTCGTTGATTTCAATATCGATTCCATCCATTGATGGTTGGTAATTGGTATAATCTAGAAAGTGTTCCAAAGGATTTAAATGAATTTGAAGACCACACACTAAAAAGACTAGTGCTCCCATTATTTCTCTCCAAACTTTTAATTGCTCCCTAAAAGGTTTTTAAATTAGGAGAAGGCGGATGCGGGTCATCCTGGGTTAACGGCATTTCTTGTATATATTAAAATGATTTTTTTAAAAAGTTGAAAACCATGTCAATTGAGCAAAACAAGGGTCACATCAGGGCAAATCGTTGCGAGGGGCAACACTATCGCTATGAACTTTATGTACATGAATATGAAGTGGACACTTTTGATTATGCCTCGCCTACATTAAACAATTTGTGTGCATGTTTTAGATACAAAGTATTTCGCACATTTCCACAAACTTCAGATCAACTCACTAAGCTAAGGTGCTTAGGAAACAGTGTTGGAAATGTAAGCAGCTGATTTTTTTCGATCAATTTTTCGTCAAATTCTCTATTAAACACACTGTATAAAGAACAATCATGAATTTTAGCTCGATTTCTGGTCTGAGCCTAAGATCCTCGGACGTAATGTGGACATCATGGTACCGCCTAGTCAATTCACCAGAGTGGTTAACCATTTTCAACAAAATGCGCTACCGTTTGATGTAATGGTCGAAGACGTCCAAAGGCAAATAAATATACATTCTGCTTATAGAGCACGTCCTCAAAAATTTTCCCATCAAAGTGCCATGAGAGGAGATGTGAAATCCGGTATCAAGCTATACCTGACGAGAAGGGTATGACAAAAGTAAAAAACGCCTGGTTTTGGGGAAATAAATGTGAAAAAAAATAATAAATAAAACGTGGATGTTTCGAAAACGAAAATATTTTTTAATTAAAAAATTATGTTTATTAATTCGACCCCCCTGCGATTCTGGGCATAAAAAGAGCTAAGAAAACATTTGTAAGAATGTTTGAAATGAATTCAGAAATTTAATTATCATACAATCTCTCCAAATTCTGCAATTGCAGGCACTTTTAAAGTCTTGAACCGTAACAATTAGCGATTGAATCATTGCAATTTTGGTGGCAAAATTTGATTAACTCGTCCTAAAATTATTTTTAAATTCAATTTAAATTTTTAATACGTTTGTTTGCAATTTGTTTCCAGTTTAATAGAGAGGCAATTGGCAGAGGATGATCAAACGCAAAGGGCATCGAGACCTTATGCAGCATCTCAAAATGGCATTATGTCTTGGTCACAATACCATCGTTTAAAAGACGTAAATAACTCAAACACATCTAGATGTACATGTATATCAATCACCCTCGTACATCAGGGCGTTTCATCTAATGCATTTATGTCTAACATCATAAAATAAATCCTGTTACAGTTTTTTTTTTCCAATTTATAACTCTGAATAACGTACAGGCATATGAGCAATAACAATAACTTCCAACGCAGATAAAGATAAATTAAAAACAACAATTACATAAATACTAAATATTTACAAAAATGAGCACTATAAATATTCAAAATTGTTGCTTAAATAGCAATTTGGATGAAAATGGTGTACTTACAACAACCTAGACTTATAATCGAAATAACGCTACCTGTAAATTATTTTCCACGTAGATCCACAGGTACATGGACGATTTGGCAGCGAGGTACCCTCAAGTAGTGCAAGTGGCAACCATTGGAACGACGTACATGAATAATCCGTTGAAAATAGTCAAAGTAATAAAATTGTGCATACACATTTTAGCGAACCTATTTACTCGACGTGTCAATAATCGGTAAAAATTTTAAATTTGAATACAGTTGGGAACTTTAAGAAATACGAGAAAGCCAGCCATTTGGATTGATGGCGGAATTCATGCTCGGGAATGGATTTCTCCAGCAACTGCAACATATTTCATCGAACAGTTAGTTACTGGCTATGCGAATAACAATACGGTGATCAGAACGTACTTGGATAACCTGGACTGGTACATATTACCGGTGGCCAACCCAGATGGCTACGAATATTCGCACACAAACGTAAGCAAAACTAAAGTCATTAATTACATGCACAATGATGGCGATGACATTCCCTGCAAATTTGTGGGAATGTCCGATGGTCAGTTGTGGAGGTTCAGTCGAATTGTACCTGAGAATTTGGAAGTAATTCAGTATGTATGGTCAGAATTGCTGCAATGTTTGTTTGCATCCAAATATAAATGGTCTCAAGTTCCAAAAAATATTTGCCAACTCTGCTTAAGCCAGCACCCATTCTTTGTTCAGGTGTAAATAGTTTTTCTGGTCATCGCTCAATTTAAAATTAGTAAAATTAGAAATGTCGACAAATATTTAGCAAATCATTCCCTAAAGATTAAATAGCAATTTTTGCAACTTTTTAGTCTCGTATGTGGAGGAAGAACCGTTCATTCTCGGGAGGAATTTATGGCATTTTTTGTCGTGGCGTGGACCTAAATCGTAATTTTGGTTTTCATTGGAACCGTGAGTACAATTATACGCTTGATTATAATAATAATGATTAACCAATATGTGCGTCTACATAGTAGTGATTTTTTTTATTCAACAAAAATCAATTAATTACATGCACGAACTCAAGAACTCAAACGAAATTTGGCAATACATCGTAATTGTTATAAATATAAATGTGTACATTATTAGAGGGCGGTGCCAGTAACATGGCTTGTGCGGAAAACTATGCCGGACCGAAGGCATTTTCAGAAGAGGAATCCAAATCCATAGCCAAATTCATCTTAAGTCAAAAAGAAAACATCAAGATATTTGTCACGATGCATTCCTATGGTCAGTTTTGGATGACCCCATGGGGATACACTTCTGAATTACCTGGCGACTATCAAGATCTGGTAAGCTTTTCATTACAAAACATTTGAAATCTATTGAGATATATGAACGTGAATTTTTTAAAAGCCCATGCCGAAATACACTTTTCGATGAGCAAATGAATGCTTATTTAATACGTACGTTTATTTATTTCTAATTAAATTAATATAAAAATAATTCAAATATATTGATAATGAATGTTTTGCCACTATAGATAATTTCTATATGAACATATTCAGGTAGTAAATTTCTCAATTTAATAACACGCAACTATGGCAAACAATGGAAGATTAAATTTACTTTCGTCCTATTTTTGTGTTGTTTCCTTCAAATTTATCTCATATTTTTCTTTATAAATTATTATTTTACCAAGGACGGCTTTTTATTGGCGGAATAAATGTCAAACTTCAATATCCGACCCACTAATTTAGGGCGTGCTTCTATTTTAACAATAATCGTTGTTTGCATTGTATTTAAATCAATTGTTTGTATTGTAAGTTATGCTAATTCCAATAAAATGGAAGTTTTTAATATAATAAAATTCACTGCCTGACTCCATTTTAGGCTGCCCTCGCCAGCAAGGGTGCCAGGGCTATTCAAGCCACCCATGGGACATCGTACACAGTTGGTTCCTCAACGAACGTCTTATGTGAGACATTTTGTAGTGACCAACTGACCACTGAAATGACATTTTCACACTTTTATTTTTATCATTTCGCTTTTTTCCCCCGACAGATACGGCATCTGGTGGATCCGATGATTGGGCAAAAGGTGGGGCCAGTATTAAATATTCGTACACGATGGAATTGCGGGACAAGGGACGTTACGGGTTCTTTTTACCAAGTAGTCAAATAGTGTCAACAGGACAAGAAACATGGGAAGGAATAAAAGTGCTGGCTGATGCGCTGATCAATGGATTGAAGTAAAACGAAAAACTCGCAATACAGACGCTACACAGCATCTAGATTGATCACATTCACTGAAGCAAACAAAAGAGTACAAATTTAAGAAAAATCATGTAGAATTAGCAGCCATGCAAATTCAACGTTAGCTAATTTATTGTTATGAGTTACTCTGCGGATAAAGGATTAGTCGATTCTTGGTGCGAGTCTTCATGTTTCATTAGAATGTCAATTTCATCGCAAATAATTGTTACAATTTTTTCATGATTTGAAAATGTCTTGTTTTGAAAAAAACAATATATATATATATAAGCTGGAGTTTAGTGTTTGTTGAAATCATGCCTTCGATTTCAAACATCACATTCTCATAAAACAAATGTAAATAATTGATCAACTACCATATAATAACAATAAATATTCCATTACAAGTTGTTTCATATTTCTTTGCTTTGGTGCCATCTTAATTTAATGTAATATACTGTATGTTGACAAATTGAAAATTTATTTTCGCAATATTCGGCCATTGACTATTCAAACATGTGATAATAGAGTATAAAGACTTTGTAATTCTTAGTAACCTTCAAGTAAAACTTTCATCACAAGTTTCACAACAGTCTAGCTATCAATCTTTTGTATAAAAATCCTTTTAAGAGCTAATCCCCCTAAAATACTTATTATCCTTCAAGACCCTTTTGTTCAGATAGAAAAAACAAAAACCTTTGAGTGTAAACTACTGTCATATAAAATCCCAGCAAGCATTACTTTTGATACACAATTCGACAACTATTCTCAAATTCCACAACAAATCAAAAAGAAAATTGCCGTTTGTTCATCGTTAGAATTGATTTACATTTGTTAAAATTAGTTGCTAGATAACAACCATGGGCATGTATTGCTTTAAACAAGCGCTTCTATTGTATGTGAAGTAATTACAAAGTTGAACACTCTTAATTTATTTCATTTTCATCTTGATAATTTTGTAACTTGTCTGGACACCCTGTTAGCCTGTCTACGGCAAAAAAGTACCCTAGCATACAAAATTATGCATGTATCAGTGTGTGGGACTTAATTTAAGCAGAAAATTCTAGGCTCGAGCCTACTTTTTTCATATCAATAATATTAGTCAAGTAGTTTGGAGCCGTGACAAAAGGTTAAAAGGGTCAAAATCTCAACAAAAAAAAAATAAACGACCGAAAGACATACCGTATTTTTAATTTTTTTAGCAAAATTTTATGGCAAATAATAAAATTAGACTTTCACCCTTTGACAAATGCATGCCGCATCACTCGTGGTGTAAATGGGAATTATAGTTGACTATCAATAACGCCGTTTCTTCAAAGTTATAGATTGACAAAGACACTTCCTGAATGGTAGCACTTCTATGTACAGAGTTTTAAGTGTTCTTACAAAGTAATAAAATGTTTCCAAATGGGGAAAAGTCATTACTCTTCCCTAACTTAATTTCAGACTGAAAGTACTGCTCTGGCATTTTTTTTATCAAAATATTTTTTTTTATTTATAACCACAAACCATACTACAGACGAAATCCATCCCAAATGGTTTCATTTTCAAAGATTCAGTAGGTCGAAGAGCATGAATATTTTGCAAGGAATATCTATACATGTATTCATTTTGTGTGTTATTTGTATTGGCATTTATGGAAAATGTCCAGAAAAAGATACAACCCAGAAACTGACAAGCAGCCTATATGAAGCTATTAAAAAGGTGAGTCTGTGAATGAATGAAATATTTTACAGCTATTGCAGATTTTGATATTCGTTGCTGAGAACTTAGGTGGTAATCTTAATACTTGTATAGTGTGCAATATTGAGCTAAACAATAAAATTGGAAGTGTTAATTTTATGGAATCAGCTCCTAAATAGAAATAGCATAAATAATAATATATTCATTTTGACTTTCCTTCACCAAATAGGGCAAGGTATTCATTTTTTATTTAAACGAAATAATTCTGCTTTAGTAAAATTAGTATTTAATAATTGACTCGGTAATTGAGGATTTTACGAAAAAATATTTTGATTTGAATATTGTTAACAAAATTGATTCATTTTTATTAGAAATCTATGCAGTTTCGCATGATAGATAGAACTATGTTAAATTAATATTATTTAAAAATATGTTCCTTTATAAAGTGGTGTTCAAGATCATTTATAATCCACAGTAAAATTCTTCTATTTATTAGATCTGATGATAAAACTACACAAAAATAAATCCCATGGCTGAAGTTTGATCAATATTGCAATTAACGTTAACTAAGTCATTTTTTTTGTATTTAAATAGGATCCAAGAAATGAACTTGACAATTTAAGGCATCCAGATGAAAATCGTTTAGAACTTCTGAAAAATATTCTCCAAGGTAAGGCAATTTCTTGATTAGAAAAATTGCAAATGCAAATAAACTGCATAAAATCCCAAAACTTCAACATTCACGTTTCCATCTAACAGCTTAGCAAGCCAAAAATTACAGGTGACATTGCTTGAAACGGTTTTTGCACACAGGTCATATCTGTGAAATTGATATGCATAAGCTCAATATCAAAGATCTGATGTTACTAACTAACAAAGAATTTATTAGTGGACAATCAGATATTTCAGGAACGACTACAGTATTAACAGTCTGGTTATAAAAAGGCTGGTAGATAAGATATGGGTAGTTATTTCCCATAAATTTATTATTTTGATATTATGTATCTGTTAAGAAGAATTAAAGGACAACAGCTGAGCTAATGTCCCATTGTGAAGTCCCTCATGGCATCTACTGTATGTGCATGTCCTAATATACTCACATTTTGTTCAAAGCGCTATTATTTAGTCAAACTCAACAACAAAGGTTTTATTATAATGCGATTTTGACAGTAACCATATGATCCCATATATAACATCCCAACTGATGTTAAGTTACGTCCACACTGGAAGAAACAAACTTATAAAAAAAAATTAATGGGAAACATTTTATGTAAACAACTGACAGCAATTGGCAACAGCAACAAAAAGTTCCCCTATATTTACTTCTGCGTGGACGTAGCGTCAAAGTTCTAACAATTCAAAATGTTCAGAAACTGCTAGCTACAGCGGTATATGGAATTAATTTGTGAATAGTCAGATGCTTCAGCAAATTTTGCTCAATTAAACCATTTATATGAATACATTAATTTTCTTAATGCATTTTAGGCGGATTTTGGAGAAGACAGCCAATCCCAAAAAACCTCCGCAGGACCTACAGCCACTATGAACACCAAAGTCAAACATTGGGTTACTTTGGCCACGAAACAACGACAGCAACCAACGACAGCATGCCGCTTCAAAACAACTCGGTGAAAAGCAATCGATATGCAAGGCAGTCTGTCCTACCATACGAGGGCCAAGACGGTTATCAAAGATCAATACAAAGCATGGCATACAACGGCGGAACTTCTGGTATCATAAGAAGTCCTTACTATGGCAATCCACAATACTATGGTGGTGGCTTTGAAGCGAGAGGACAATTTGGCTTAAGTGATGCGCAGGTTCATGATACTCACAGAGGATATGCGCCATCGTCTGCTTCAGAAAGTGCAACTACCCCATCCCAATCTGCTTTTGGGTCCCATTATGGCCAGGAGCAAAGCATTGAACCGCAATCTGTGGTTCAACCGTCAGCACCTCAAGATTTACAGCCAGGCCATGAAGAGATGGGTGGCAGCTCATCCCACAGCAAAATACGTTATGACAACAGCAAGGCAAATGCAGATGCATCGGCACATGGAAATTTTGGTGGGGCCCAAGCTCAAACCCGTGTTCAGGGTGCTGCTTCACATGGAGGGACATTTGAGGCCAAAGCCCAAACTGGATTTGAACATGGTTCAGTCCAAAGCCACGTCCATGGCGAGAAAGAGAAAACGATATCATCCTCTGGATCACGCGTCACTGGGGTATCTCAATCTCAAACTGAAGTTGAGATGAATAATTCAGATCGTTTAACACAAGCAACAGCACATGGCTCTTCGCCACAAGGCAGCTTCACGTCATCGGTACAAGGAGGACAACGTCAAGGTCAAGCCAATTCCAGAGCGAATGGCCCGGGTCAAACATCCAGCTCCGTTCAGATGGAACTAAACGACATTGATGGGACGCAAGCGAATGGCATAGATAAGAGTAGCAGCAAGCATGATCAAGAGGTATCAGCAATGGCCCAGGGTGGCTATCAAGCTGGTCAATCACAAACACAGATGAAAGGAAACAGCTCTATAAGTGCATCAGCCCAAAGTTCATTCGGAGATGTAAATAATGGATCAACGGCTCCCTCTGCAACAGTTCTAGCCAATGGAACAACAATAACTGGTTATGCAGCTGATGGCATTGGTGTCGTTTCAAGCCAAAACACAGGAGCATTGCCGACTAATTTCTACAATCGACTTTCTCCACAGGATGTCCACCAGCATCCATCAGCTATTTCAGGAGGACAGTCTCAATTAACAGCATTGCACAGACAACATACCATACCAATACAAGGGACGTATCCTGTCATGCTATCGGAACAACAAGAACACAGACAACACAACGCCCAACAATTACATGAA
The DNA here is from genome assembly GCA_034697705.1 of Ommatoiulus sabulosus. NCBI lineage: Eukaryota > Metazoa > Arthropoda > Diplopoda > Julida > Julidae > Ommatoiulus > Ommatoiulus sabulosus. Next base: position 2,010 of record JAQGAO010000777.1, on the reverse strand, counting down.
ATCACAACACAATATTCCCCAAGGAAGTCAAAATCAGGAAAATATCCACGATCAGCAAATTTCAAGCAATATAGCCCAGCAAAACATGGAGCCGATTATTTGACATATGGACTGCATCCTAGTAGTACCACAGGAGGGCTGCAGGGACAACATTCAGCATCTAATACAAAAGGGCACCATCCAGGAACCAGAACAGATGGAATACCAGGACAATACCCAGCAACAGGAGGAATACCGGGGCAACACCCAGCAATAGGAAAAATACCGGGGCAATACCCAGTTACAGGAGGAATATCAGGGCAATACCCAGCAACAGGAGGAATACCAGGGCAATACCCAGCAACAGGAGGAATACCAGGGCAATACCCAGCAACAGGAGGAATAACAGGACAATACCCTGCAAAAGGAGGACAATCAAGTCAATATCCAGCAGCAGGGGGAGTACCAAATCAATATACAGTGTCCAAAACAGGAGGAATACCGGCTCAATACCCAGCTACAGGAGGTTTGCCAGGGCAATTCCCAGCAATGGGAAGTTTACCAGGACAATACCCAACAACAGGAGTAATACAAGGGCAGTACCCAGCAACAGGTGGTTTGCCAGGACAATACCCAGCAACAGGAGGAATACCAGGACAGTATCCAGCAACAGGAGGAATAACAGGGCAATACCCAGCAGCTGGAGGATTACCAGGGCAATACCCACAAACAGGATTAATACAAGGACAATTCCCAGCAGCAGTAGTAAAACCAAGTCAACACCCAGGAGCAGCAGGATTACCAGGGCAATATGCAGCATCCAAAACAGGAGAAATAGTAAGACAATACCCAGCAATTGGAGGAATAGCAGGACAATACCCAGCAACAGGAGGAATTGCAGGACAATACCCAGCAACAGGAGGAATACCAGGACAATACCCAGCAACAGGAGGAATAGCAGGACAATACCCAGCAACTGGAGGAATAGCAGGACAATACCCAGCAACTGGAGGAATAGCAGGACAATACCCAGCAACAGGAGGAATTGCAGGACAATACCCAGCAGCTGGAGGATTACCAGGGCAATACCCACTAACAGGAGGAATTAAAGGACAAATCTCAGCAACAGGAGGAAAACCAAATCAATACCCATCAACAGGGCAAGTACAATGGAAATATGCAAAGCCAAAAACAGGAGGAATACCACAACAATACCCAGCTACAGGAGTGCCAGGTCAATATCCGGTGTCCAAATCAGGAATATTACCAGGCCAATACCCATTATCAGGAGGAATACTAGGCCAGTACCCAGCTTCTGGAGGAATACCGGGCCAGTACCCAGCATCAGGAGGCATACCAGGCCATTACCCAGCATCAGAAGGAATATCAGGTCAGTACCCAGCAGCAGGAGGAATACCAGGCCAATATCCAGCATCAGGAAGATTACCAGGGCAATACTCAGCAACATTAGGAAAAGCAGGTCAATATCCAGCATCAGGAGGAATACCAGATCAATATCCAGTGTCCAAAACAGGAGTGATACCAGGACAATACCCAACTTTAGGAGGGATACCAGGCCAACACTCAGCAACAGGAGGGATGCCAGGCCAATATGCTGCAACAGGAGGAACGTCAGGGCAGTACCCAGCATCAAAAACAGGAGGAATATCTGGAAAATACCCAGCAATAGGAATACCACAAAAATATCCAGCTACAGGAGTACTAGGTCAATATCCGGTATCCAAATCAGGAATAATACCAGGTCAGTACCCAGCATCAGGAGTGATACAAGGCCAGCACCCAGCAACATTAGGAAAAACTGGCCAATACCCAGCATCAGGAGGAATACCAGGTCAATACCCATCATCAGGAGGATTACCAGGCCAATACCCATCATCAGGAGGAATACCAGGTCAATACCCATCATCAGGAGGATTACCAGGCCAATACCCATCATCAGGAGGAATACCAGGTCAATACCCATCATCAGGAGGATTACCAGGCCAATACCCATCATCAGGAGGAATACCA
>JAQGAO010000776.1:0-29588 GCA_034697705.1 Ommatoiulus sabulosus | reverse complement strand
AGACAACACACACTGGTCACTGTACACAATAGACAGGTGGTCACTGGTCACTATACAGAGAATTTTTATGCAGGAAAAGTACACTAGAAAAAACAAAACACTAAAAAGTGGTCAACATAAACAGGCGGTCACCATCCAAAGGTGGTCACTTTTCCAGGTTTCACTGCATTTACAGTATATTTACGGAGTAAAAGTTTGGATCATGCCCTAAATGGTTAACTAAGTGTTTTACACAGCAACTCAGCTTAAATTCCGAATTTCATTTTCCATTTATCTACTTTGGGTTATTTACACAGGGTACCCCCAGACCTGGAAAAGTCAGGGAACTTGAACATGTCTGGAGAAGTCAGGGAAGAATGGCTTATTTTGAAAAAGTCAGGGAAATTCAACGTACGGTAGTCATGTTGTTGCGATTCAAAACTATTCCTTCTACATGGTTAGATTAGGGCCAATTTTCCGAGTACAAATTTGCAACATTTTTCGAGGACAAAATTGAAAAATTTCCCACGATTTCCGAGGACAAATTTGCAAAAATTTCCACGAATTTTCGAGTAGATAATTGCCAAATTTCTCCCGATTTCTGAGGACAAATTTGAAAAATTGTCCAGGTTTTCTGAGTACAAATTTGCAAAATTTACCACGTTTTCCGTGTTTAAATTTGAGAAATTCTCTAGGTTTCCCGAGTACAAATTTGAAAAATTTGCCACGTTTTCCGTGTAAACATTTGCATCAATTTTTTAGGTTTTCCGAGTAGAAATTTGCAAATTTCTCTAGGTTTTTCGAGTACAAATTTGCAAGATTTCCCCCGTTATTTCTATGTTAGTTTTCAAAATTGTCGTTAGTGAATTTTGAAAACTACATGTATATGTCAATTTTTCACATTGACATTGCAGGTCAGGGAAATTTTTTTAAAGCCTGGAATAGTCAGGGAAATTGAAAATGAAATTTCTGGGGGGACCCTGAGTATACTCACTGCAATTCTCGCCAAGTTTTCTCTGCTTTCTGAGGTGGTATATCGTTGCTTGCACTCGTAAAATCCTTGTAAAAGTGACACAAAGGTATACCCTGGCCAATTAAGCAAGGCTAGAAGATTTATTCGCCTGTTATCTCACGTTTTTACTCTACGTTCCTGGCTGTTCTAATCACCGCCATGATGTGTGGCACCATGGCTGTTTAACGCTCACGATGGTGATTATTTCACACTTTCACTGGCCATTTTTATGGCCAGGGTGGGCTTCATTTATTTATTTCTCGAATAATTAACGTAGTTTATTTCCCATAGTGTTGTTGTCGTTCGGTCTGGCGTCTGCCCTACCTCGAAAAAACAGACACTTGTTGTGTTTGCGAGGAACTCATTGGAATTCAGAGCTTGGCTCATCGTAAACTCATCATGCGAATAGGTGCTTATTTACTGAGCGAGAGTAAAGAGTGCTTTCGAGCCTGGAGCCAAGTCTGCCAGAAAATGAGAGTACTGCCCAAAAGCTCATCCTCAGCCCCTCCCCTGCAAATCCTCAGGCCAACTTATAAATCTTCAAGCTAGTTGGTACTGGAGAAAATGAGTTACGTAATGAACTCCTCTCCAAGATTCTCGTCGGTTTACTGAAAGATGTTTGCGATCAACGAGGCAATGGCCTCCTTATAATTGTTCTGCCTCATTTAACACCAAGTACCAAAGTTATAATTGGATCCCTGTTAAAATTCTTGGCGAGCGCACGCGTGGAAGTCCTAAAAATGAATCCTTTACTCGAATGAAAAAGTACGAATTTTTGTCTTTTTTTCATCATGTTTTTCGTAATAGGAATTAAAAACGCATGATGTTTTTTGCTTTAAACACACTGGAAGTTCCCATTCATCGACTGCAAATCCAGGTCAGTCCAAGACTGGGGTTTCATAAGTGCTTTAACCCCATCCCGAAATGGATAATGATCTCCTTTCATGGATTTTCGCTGCAGGTTCTCTCATTCATAAATAAGTTGGCATTTGAAAGTGAAAAACTTAAAACTTGAGGGTCATATCGCCCATTTCGACCGATACGAACAATCGTTTTTCAGGCTTACAGTGGAGAATGAACTACACAACGTTTGATCCTTCGCTACATACACAGTAGTTTATGGAACTAGACATTGTGCTGTAAATGCTTACAGTATACTTGGAATCGTGCATCGTTAAAATCTCATTAACTTGCTGCATGCTTTTAAAATGCATTTAACACCGTCAGAAAAAATATATACTCTATACAATATACAGTACTGAACAATGTTTTCATTCTTAAAGAACAAATCCAAAATGTTGCAATTGTCATTTTTTTTTTAGAAAAAAATATCAATTTTGAGTAATCCCAACGAAGCAAAATGCTGCTGATAATAAAAGATTTACTGAGGCATAAAACACAAATACATGTACAAGTATGTTTAACCTACTTGAGTTAGTTTTGAGATGCAGCGTACCGCCATACCTCGAAAATCTGGAAAAGTCAGGGAACTTGAAAATGTCTGGAAAAGTCAAGATAGAATAATTTATTTTGAAAAAGTCAGGGAAATTCAACGTATTCCATTTTTCGGGTAGAAATTTGCAATATTTTCAACGTTTTCCGAGTACAAAATTGGAATATTTCCCACGTTTTCCTAGGAGAAACTTACAAAATTTTCACCGTTTTCCATGGACAAAATTGAAAACTTTTCCACGTTTTCCGAGGACAAGGTTGCAAAATTTCACATGTTTTCCAAGTACAATTTTTCGCCATTTTCCGAATTCAAAATTGTGTCAACTTTTCAAAAATTGTTGTTGCAAATTGCTAAAAAAAAAATTTTGTTCTTATTTTCCAATTTGTCATTAGTAAATTTTGCAAAATATCTTCCTGTGTCGAGTTTGAAAAAGTCAATTTTTGACATTGTCATTGCATGGTCAGGGAAATTTTTTTAAATCCTGTAAAAGTCAGGGAAATTGAAATTGAAATTTCTGGGGGAACCCTGGTACTGTACAATGTTTTCATTCTTAAACAACAAATCTAAAATATTGCAATTGTCATTTTTTTTTTAAAAAAATCAATTTTTGCTGATAATGAAAGATTTACTAAGGCAAAAAACACAAATACAACTTGTATGTTTAACCTACTTGAGTTAGTTAGTTTTGAGATGTTATAACCAGCACGCATTATGATCTAACATTGACTTTCATGGCGGCCTTAGTTATTTAGACACACAATGACTTTTTATAACCTTTTTTTTGCTAAGTCTGTCCAGTCGCTCATTTGAATGCTCATATTCCCCAGTTGTTGGAACTGTAGTTTATTGCAGTAGATGAAAATTGTTGAAAAGCATTTTTGCCAAAATTAAAATTCAGCGCAGGGCGCGCCTCGCAATCTTTTTGGCGAATATTGAGGGGTGAAAATGCACGTTTTTCCAATTGAATATCCAGGTGCGTTTAATTACGAAGCAAAATGTGCGTGTGAATAATTTTTGCGAGATTGAATGCTCGTTAAATGTAAATATATGTGCAGGTGTACTGTAGGGAATATCCAGTACATGTACAGCTTTGGATGCCACGTGAATGGAGGGGATAAAAAACACCCTGGAAACACGATGTAACTTAGTTGGGGGTAATTCGTTCAAGGATTTCTGCCTAGAAAAAAAAACTAGAAGGGGGTTATTCCAGCGCTGGGCTTGTTTCATAATGTCTGGTCATCAACCCCCACAACAATATTTTCCATTGACCTCGTGCTATGGCACTACCCCATCATTTTTTGTTGTTCACTTTTACTGAAATATGTGTCACACTTCAGTCAATGAATGGCTGCAGTTTCCATCAATTTGGCACGATGAATGAAAAAACGAACAAAGGGAAAATCCTTAGCGGGACATTTTCATATTTCCGTGTCATTAGAGAGTTTTAGGATAGCGTAAGTTGGCCCGTTATAACGATATACGTAATTTCTTTAACGTCTTCAATAGCGTTTAATTTTACGGGAAGACAGTAACAGAGTTTCAGGAAATGTTAACCCTAGTTGAACACGTTATTCAAAAAAAGAACTCACTATCTTGGAGTCCAGCCATGGCAGGCGTCAACAAAAATCGTTCATCCTCAACGTTAGTCAATGTAATTTTTAAGAAAACGAAACGAGCGAGTGAAGCCAGCTTTTCAGCAAAGAAAGTTGAAAAGGATTATTTTAATATATAGATAACATTAAAAATACTGGACGAAACTGTTTTCTAATTGGAGTATAATCGATAACTCGTACCGTTGAATTCATTTCCCGATTAGTTTAATTTTAAAAAAAAAAATATTTTCATGCGTCAATTTTGGTAAATATATGTCAATTTTTCACGTTGTCATTGGTCAGGGAAAGTTTTTTTAAAACCTGGAAAAGTCAGGGAAGTTGAAAATAAAATTTCTGGGGGAACCCTGTAACGGGATTACGTTAGTACGTTATTCCTCTACGTTATTGCAACCTACAACTCTCTATTTAAGCTTCATGATTCTTTTTCATGGTTGTTTGCTGGAAATTTCGCTGAATTGAAGTTCGATAGGCGTGCAAGATCATATGCCAAAGCGCGGAATTTCCATTTGAAATCGGCATAAATAAGATGTCATTCTCAAAACCATGCTCGATGGAAATCACGTTGAATTAAATTTGAAATGCATATCAGATGGTGCAACGCGGCGTTTCCACGTAAAAAACTCGAATAAATGAGATGTCATTTTGGAAACCATTCAGTAAACCATCCTTGATAATAGGCCATTCAATTTGCGTTTTTTGTGGACAAAAGTTACACAGTTCTTGTTTCAGCACCTGGTTTTTACGAGCATGATCATGCAGGTGTACCAAGTTCATTCGCGAGTGACCTGAGTTTCTTCGAGTTTAATATAATTTTTGGTATTAAATTAATAAATAAAGATATTTTATAGGGGAAAGGGGGGGGGGGTATTCATGATCCTAAAACGTCACGTGAGCATGCGGGCATTATCTAAACGACGACGGTTTTCGGTATATGGCATTTTGTAGAGATGTTTTTTAATTATCTGGGATTTAATTGCTCGGAACAGAGTAAATAAAATAGATAACAAAAACATAACTCAGTCATAAAACCTGGAAACAACATGAAAGCGAAGGTAGTTTCTCCTAGTGAAAGTTTTAATGTTTGCTCGACTTTTCATGTAGGAGGAAATTAACGTCTGTTTCGTTGCAATTGTTCAACTTTGCTGCCCACATTTCCTGAAGAAGTGAAATGGTGTGTAAATACGCTCGTACAATAGTTTTGCTTTTATGACCTTTATCCTTTTACTAAATGAAAAGAACATTAAAAACTATTCGATAGATGTTTGGCATCTGCTTAATTAGATAGCGAGTCGTTGGAGTATTATCTTAGATATCAATCGTATATCCATTTGGAACTTTTGTAAATTGTTGCAGTTGGCAGAGAACATGAAATAAGCGTACAGGGTACACCCAGACCTGGAAAACATGGAAATGGCAGGGAACTTGAAAATGCCTGGAGAAGTCAGGGGAATTCAACGTAGTCTTGCTGCTGCGATCCAACATAAGGCTTCTAAATGGTTAGCTCAGAGCATATTTTCTGAGTAGAAATTTGCAAAATTTTCCACGTTTTCCGAGGACAAATTTGCAAAATTTTCCACGTTTCCGAATACAATTTTGGAAAAATTTCCACGTTTTCCGAGTACAAATTTGCAACATTTTCCACGTTTCCGAATAAAATTTTGAAAATTTTTCCACGTTTTCCGAAGACAAAATTGCAAAAATTCCCACTTTTTCCGAGGACAAATTTTCAACGTTTTCCGAATACAAAGTTGTCTATTTAAATTTGTCTATGTTAATTTTCAAAATTGTCATTAGTAAATTTTGCAAAATATATTTTTGACATTGTCATTGGTCAGAAAAGTTTTTTTTAAAACCTGGAAAAGTCAGGGAAGTTGAAAAAGAAATTTTTGGGGGAACCCTGGTGTATGCCGAGTACATGATTTTGTTTCTTAGAAAGTGCTTGATATAGAGTCTTGTTTTATAGCCTTAATCAAGTCAGTTTTTTTCTTCTCAGTTTTATATTATTGACTATACTGTACATTCGCAAGTTATGCAATGTGTCCCCCCTGTGACTAGACAAAATCAAACAAGGGGCCATCGAGTCAGGTTGACATGACAATGATGTTTCATCAAGCGTTACTGTAGCGCTACGACCAGTGTTTTGGCGTGTCTGTCATGACATCTTGTTAAGCCAACAACTTACTCTTGACAAGGTGTCGGTCGTGCAGAAGTGGCCAACCAATTTCTTAACTTTCAATAACCATAAAAAAGTTTTGCAAACAAATCTTTTTACACGACGTTTCGTCTCTGGCGCCACCCGTGCATGCTTTTGCCCCTACCCACATTTTCACTCAAGGTTATCTTCGCACGTATTGTTTTTCCCCCATATTATTTTATGTAACCTGTCGAAGATATGAGGTGGGTGGATACCCACAGTACCCTACCTACGAGGCAATGTTATTCCCAGTCGTCTTTTCAGGGGTCACTCGCTTGCCCCGTTCCTGTAGACGTTAGGGGGAAGTAATGATTGTTTGCCTATGTTCTGGTTTCTGCCATGGGCTGGGTATATCTACGGTGGTGCTGATTTACGAAAATTGAACAATGGTGCAAAAATATGAAAAATTGCCATTTCTGTATGTGGGGGAAAAAGTCGTATAAAAATGCTGTGTGGTTTTAGTGAAGATCTGTTAACACCCCTATTCGGAAAAAAAGCATAATTTACAATATGCTTTTTATTATAGTTAACAATACAAGCGTGTCTGCGGTCTATTTTGAAGTATTTAACGATAATTTATCTTGATAAATGATTTATCACGATTTTTACTGGTGATTTCAATTGCATCAGCGATATACTGTACATGTAAATGCTTGAAAATTAACTAACTTAAAGCATTTGTGAGTTAATTGTCTGTCTCGATCGCACATTTTACATTACATTACAAAAATTAAATTGATTTTCCGTTGCAAATTTCCATGATTGGAAATAAATTGAACAAATGCAACGATTAAATTGCATGAATAAGTACACATGTAAGGGAAAATGTGAAATTCGTTTCAGAAACTGAATCTTCACAATATGTTCAGTTATCTTGGGGAAGGAAATTCCAAAATCACACATTTTCATTAAATTACACAAATTAAATTGATTTTCCATTGCAAATTTCCATTATTGGAAATAAATTGAACAGATGCAACGATTAAATTGCATGAACAAGCATACATGCATAAGGAAAAATGTGAAATTCGTTTCAGAAACTGAATCTTCACAATATTTTCGGTTACCTTGGGGAAGGAAATTCCAAAAAAAACTTTTCCTATTTACGTACGAGGTATTTAGTACATGTAGTTCACCCTGTTCTTCTTTTTAAAATTAATAAAGGGTGATAATATCATTAAAATTATTGAGGTATATACTTTGTTTTTTGAGAAGGGCGAAATGTGGCTGGAATAATTTCGAAGTTAGTGGGCTAGTTTCGTGGAGGGTCAACGAAATTATGCGCATAAATAACCCTCTTCTCATCATATCCAAACTGCTGTGCTTTTCACGTGTCACGATCCATATAATGTTTATGACAGGACTTTGTTGTTAACGAAAATGCTGGACCAGGTTGCCGCCTATGGACAACAACTTTCAACCTGTTTTTCAGGGTTTGTGGCGATATATCCCTCGGTCGACAACAGTGGAAATTTCTCTTTCATTCACTTTTCTATTCTTGAGGGGGTTTTTTGCGTTTAAAATGGGGCAGAGAGGTGATGGACGTCTTTGAGGGCAATGAAAAATCAATTTTCTAAAGCTGCGCGCTGGATCCCCCAAATTGGATTCCTACCTCGTATTTCATTCGCCAGGGATTTTATTAAAATCGTGGCCAAGAAAGAATTTAATTTATTGTCTTCTTCAGACAGAAATGTTCACCTAACTCTTCACTTCCATCCCAAGGATTTTTCCTGTTCCAAACACGTATTGAAACTGAGTTGGAAAAACAATATTGCAAATCGATGATTTGATCTTATTGCTCGAACCTCTTGCAAGAGGTGTTGGGATTCCTCAGTGTCCATTCTTCTGGCATTGCATACATGTACATTCGTAGTATTTCCGTAGTCTTATGAGTTTGACCAGTTTTGTTCTGTTATTAAAAGTGATCGGATCATACACGCCTGAATCAATGAAGCGAGAAATTTTACTCGCACGATTAAAGTATATTTAAATAAAGTGTATGCCTATAATCTATAAAGTACGGTATATTTAATACTCGTTAAGAATAAATATAAGGATATTTTGATCGTGCATGCAAAGTTTCTCGCTTCATTGATCAATCTGGATCATTGAACACGAAATGTTTCGAAAACGTGCTACTTGCCATCGAGTTGAACGATTAAAGCTTCACCAAAAATTCACCAGAACTTAACAAATTTAGCTATAAATTCAGCACTTTTGCCTCGCTATGCACGCACTCGTGGCGAGAACTGTGTAAAAAAAGTGAGTCTAAACGATGATAAAATCCGTGGTAAGGTTGATGATTTCATCGAACCATCTTTTGTTTAATTCACGAGGAGCGCAAGACCTAAGCCAGGGTACCCCCAGACCTGGAAAACCTATAGAATAATCAGGAAGTTGAAAATGTCTAGTCTGGAGTGACTTATTTTGAAAAAGTCAGGGAAATTCAACGTAGTCATGTTATTGCGATTCAAAATTAATGCTTCTACATGGTTAGCTCATGCATGGTCCATTTTCCGAGTAGAAATTTGAAAAATTTTCAACGTTTTCCGAGGACAAATTTGCGAAATTCACGTCGAGGTATTCCAAGTACAAATTTGAAAACATTTCCACATTTTCCGAGTACAAAGCTGCAAAATTTCCCACGTTTTCCGAGGACAAAGCTGCAAAATTTCCCACGTTTTCCTAGTACAAAGCTGCAAAATTTCCCACGTTTTCCGAGTACAAATTTTCAATATTTTCCGAATTCAAAATTGTCATATTTTCAAAATTTGTCCATGCAAATTTTTTACATTTTTTTTTCTAAAAGTTAATTTTCGAAAGTCTCGTTAATAAATTTTGCAAAATATTTTCCTGTGTCGATTTTGAAAAATGTCAATTTTTGACTTTGTCATTGGTCAGCGAAATTTTTTTAAAAAACCTGGAAAAGTCAGGGAAGTTGAAAATATAAAATTTCTGGGGGAACCCTGTAAACCGATCGAGCCACGCGAAATGCTGATGCATGCTGGTGTTGACATTCCGTTTGAAGTTTGTCCTCTTCTAACGGCAATCGCCTTGGCCATAAAACACCATTTTTCTCCAGGATTTTCACTGCCTCCGTATTTTCCCCACGTATTCGCTGCATCCCGCATTCCGTTCGGCGGCTACCAGTTCGGCTGTCGCCAAATTTCCTCTCATTATGATAAAATAAACGTTCATTTCTGCTGATAGCTTCGAAAGCAATGCATTGGCCAGTTTTTGGTGAACCTTGAGATGTAGAGGTGCGCGTCTAAAAACCCTCCCCGCTAGAACACCATTAACCTGAGCGCGGGTAAACCCCCTGGGGGTGACCTCCGCCGCCGCCGCCGCCACCTTTTGAAGGTTTCTGAAGTACGAAACCCACCTGAACTTCATTAGCTATTCCTCCTGCATTGGAATACCTGCAACGTTCGCCTTTTCCTGTGACCAAGCAGCTTTTCTACGCTAGCTGCCTCCGAGGTTAGTTGGGTCGTCACTCTCTCGCCTGGATTTTAACGCTCTTGCATGCCCGACAAAGGTGCAACCGATTCTCATGGACGTTATCTATCTGACCATCATCCTATTCCGTTAAGAGTTGGACATCTGCAGTCGCAACGAGAACCTGCTGAAATTGACTGCAGGAAATACGACCGAACGTGACAGCTAGTGGATGGTTGGTTGGTTGCCTGCATCTACTTCTGCTGCAAGAACTGGACCCAAGAGCTGGGAAATAGTGATAAACCGTTACCATGGACATGTAGAAAATACTGAACTGGAAAGGTTGCTTGGCGAATATCTGACCTGATTTGATCGAAAATTTCGAAAAAAACATAATTCTGGTACATCACCACACGGTGATTTGCCTGCTTTGCAAATAATTGGACTGAAGCTGCTTGAAAATAGTGTCAACAAGCGACCAAGGTGCAGCATCAACACCGTTATCTTGTCATATGCATGTTCGAGCCATGATGGAGGAATTCACTTAGTCGAGCTGATTCCTAAGATTTCTGGATGGAGTACCAGTTAACGGACCGTTAACCAAAACCGAAGCGTCTGTCAGAAACCGCAGTGACATTGACCATGTGTTGCGTTTATGATTAATAGATGCATTATCAGCGATTGCTTTGGATCGGTGTTATGGTAATGTAACCTGACCGACGCTGCTGATAGCAAAACCTGCTCCAGAGGGCAAAGCTAGCTCCGCGTGTTTACCATGTGCCGTGCAACTCTGGTAACTTTACCGTGACCGGAGTCGAGCAGTGCGGAGAAGTGCTGGCAGGACAGATACCAACGCGTGTCTGGCATATTCACTCTCAAGACGCTATTACCAGGACCGAGGTAATTGTCGTTAGCTACTTGAGAAGTTTGATAATTGCTTATTATCGACAATTGTCAGGTGCGAGGTGCGAATTACGAATTACGGGATCATTATGGATTTTAAACCAATTAGATATAATGAATGACGGTTACTTAACGCGGTGCATTAATTACTGTAACGACCACCACACGAAGGCTGTCAATGCGAGTGTTACTATTGTCAAATGAAGATGGGATTAGTGTTCACTTTGTGGCAGTGGGTTAGTGGCTATTACGAACCGGAGGTAAGTTGACGAATTCCGTCAATTTTATAACTGCGAGCGTGGTGGGCAATACTGTGCATGTTGCCCAAGGTAACAAATTCTTTTCAGAAAAAAAATGCTCGTTGAAACATGGTGGATCGATTTAGATGTGCGGTACATCCGAAAATTTTGAACTTTGAGCGTCCCCAAAGTTTTGGTTATGATTCCATTTGAAGCATATGAAACATATTTGTAGTTTAATGGCAAGTACGACTGTTGTTTTTGACAATTTCTTTTCTAACCTGAAACGCATTACTATCATGAGGCTATTAATTTGTATAAAACTTTAAAATTCTCCCCTTTATTAAAAAAAAAAAAAAACTTCGATTGAAAGCAGAATCACGCGTGCAAAATAAACGAAAGAATTTAACGTGTAATACAATTCAATTTAATTCATTACCCTACAGTCAGTACATATATAGTACCATTTGGCAGGGTTCATTTTTTGTGATTTAAGTCAGACTATAAGCAGTCTGGTCATTATGGACCCAAAACTCACAATTACATGTAAATCATATTTCCCGTATTTGGTACATTAACCAGGAGGATAAAAACGAATTGCCTTATAGGTTGATTCCCCTATTCGGGGATTATAAAAGTCGGAATCCTTCCTTTAAACGAAAGTATTATAACTTTTAGCATTGCGGGTGTAGGTTTGCAAAAAATTATGGTCAAATATTTAGAATTTTTTTAATTTTTCTAAAGGACGACATTGTTACATTGATGAAAAAATCTTCAGCAGCCTTTTCTCATCAATTAACAGCAGACAGCGGCTGTCGTGCAACGATGATTTTTAACATATGATGGGGAAAAAGTTTTTCTTCTGTATATGAGACTTGAAATAATGGCGGAAATGTCCCATTTTTTAAACATCCGGTTTAATTCGGGGTTAAGGCTCAGTTACGTGATAGGGCACCTCGAGAATGGTACGATCAGATAAATTGGCAGCAATGACAAGTGCAACACCCACATCAGTGAAAATTATGCTATTTTTTTACAACGTAATAATTAAGGCCCTCCTCGCGCGTTGAACTACATTGAAAAACGACGAGATTTTCGCACCTGAGGCGTGCAAATTGGTGGCCAAGTGTAAATAAAATAGGTCGGTTATTAAAATGCTTTTGAAAATATCGTGGGCGTCATTTAATTTTCCACGGCTACTATGCTGGCGTCTGCTTAACCCACTTGATATTAAACGATATCTTAATTTGCTCGCCGCGCTAATCCACATTTTTAGATAAAATTGAGCGCACCTACCTTTTTAATTGATTCCTGCAATCTCGTAATGCCTACACGCTTAAGGGAAAAAACTTCCTAAATTGATTGGAAATGGGAGTGCCGTGAAAATCAATGTAAGATGGAGTGAAATATGTCTAAATCCCCGTACAAAATACGACAAACGGCAAACAAAAAAAGCCTCATAAAGCCACAATTAGGCATTATCTCTGCGTGGAATCCCACACTAAACAAAGTTTGTAAAAATATAAAACAATATCAAAACTATATTCCAGAAATGAACCTGCAAGTACAATGTGTATGTAAATATATTTTTGTAGTTTTGTATTAAAAGTATTAGTATATCCATTGAAATTTACAAAAAAACTTTTGTAAAAATATTAGAGAATATCATATCTATATATTCCAGAAATGAACCCGTAAGTATGATGTGTATGTAAATATATTTTTGTAGTTTTATATTAAAGGTATTAGTACCCATTAAAATTTACAATACGTTTGTATAAATTCAAGAACAATTATACATGTATATGCAATTATATTTAATTTAATATTTTAAAAAAGTATAAAGCATTTCTGTATACTGTGTGATATACAGTATTGAGACAAATCAAACGTTTCGCAAGTGGTAATTAATGGAGCTCGTACATGCATGTAGTTTGGAAATGGCAATGATAACATCTTTGCTGAAAACCACGTAGTTATGAATAATGTGAAAAGTAATTATGGTCATCTACCGAGAAAAAACCTATCGATACAATGTCTCTTTTTGAAAATTTCTGATGATTGAAAGAGATTCTCGTCCCCCCGAACAGGTAGAACATTTGGAGAAAGAAAAAAAATGTCGAGGTCGTTTACCGGGTTTACGGTGTCAAAGCCTTAATGCATTCTGCAAATGGCATTTTTGGGTTGTTTCCACACATTCGTGAAGCTCGTAAAACAATGCTTTTGCCTCAAATGTCTGCCATTTTCCCTCAAAACGCACGTTCGGCGAGCATTTTGGAGCGGTTCTGAGTTCTGACCTTCCCTGGGGCCTTTGTAGAGAGTGGACGACTGCACTACCTCATTACCAAAGGGGATCATCCTTGAAAGCTCATGTGCCCTTTTGAAATTTTACAACTTGAGGCAAGTTCTGCGCAAATCCTAGGTAAAGTTCAAAAGTGAGCACGTGCACTTTACTGTAATCTCAACGGAGCAATTTAAGACGGGGATTAAGAATCTGTTCAGTAAAAAAATGCACCTGCAGATACCTGCTAATTGGATAGTTATTTTTAGTTTCTTGCCATGCCAATGTGTCGGGCAACGACAGTATCATCTTATTTTGTTGAGTACAGTAGTTTTGCAAAACCTGAGCGTACACACTTCAACAAACCATATTGACAAAACTTAGCAGACGACAGAGGAAACACGATATACGATATGCTGTCATCTGCAGTATCATCGATATCGTGCAGACGAAGCGCTGATAGCAGCGCCACCGCCGAAACTTTGGTGGCTTTTCCTTTCATCTCACCGATACTCAACGGGAACGCCAAACTTAGCTTGCAAACTTGATTTTCTAGTTTTTAGTTTGGCAAAAACTATTTGCTACGCCATTTTTTTCGTTCCCACAAACCAGAAAAGTTCCAAGTTTGGGGTTTTTAATTTTGGTTTGGTGATATTGTGTATACCCGGCTTTGGAAATCAAAGTTTGTTTTCAAAGTGTCATCATAATTTATGTCACGTACTTACTGCCAAATAACGTTTGTACATTTTAAAACCTAAGCGATTACATGTAAGTGCGTTAAAAGTATTTCATTTTATTGAGTTGATTTTTATCGTTTAGCCAGTCTTTATTTGTACAAGAAGAGTCTAAAAAATTTGCACGTTAAACACTTCGGAATAAAAGCTCATTAAATCCGTTATAAAAAGGTTGTCTAAATGGCTGGAATTTTATGGGTGAGGTTGAATTTGCGTAATTTAGGCTAATGTGTCTATTATAACGAGACTGCAAACGTTATATGCAATTTCAATACATGTGACGTGATAAAAGGTACCGAGTTGCTAATTTTGATAACAGATTACACGTTGCATGAGGTAAATACATGCAAATTGTGCAATATCTATTACAAGATCCTGGTCTAGATAGCTTTTTTTCCCTATAATTACTGTGCTTAATGGGACATAAGCCAGTTAATCGAGCAATAGCTGAGAGAACTTGTATTTACTGAACTTCCAAATACTACACGTTATATCAAAAGTAATGGTGTTCCATATTTGCCAATAATGTATGGAAATCGCACTGTATAACATGTAGGCTACTGTATTTGTAATTTACTAACGTAGGTAGATGATCGACAAATGATATGCAGCCGTATTGGGCCCTACCTACTCTTTTCGTTACTTATTTTCAAACTTTTGGCCAACACCTCGTTCTCTGGTGGCGCCAAAACCCCCCTGACTCATGCTCTGCGTCCTTGCGTTTTAAGATATTCGGTGCTTTTTTATGTGTGTATATAAAATCTCGCCTTGTTTTGATTGCCGCTGCAGTTTGCGATATATCTTAGTGATTTTGATTTTCTTTGAATTTTCAGAGACATATCGAGAAGGGAAATGACTTGTTGGAAGAGGCTGCCATGTTAGGACAAAAGGGGAACCAAGATGCGTTTGGAATGAAAGACTTGGCCAAGTCACTCAAGCAACACCTGAGCAACTTTTCCACCAGGCTGGAAGATCAACGTGAGAAATTGGAGGATACCTCCAAATGTTATCAACTTTTAGATAAGGTATTTATTCCATCTATTCAGATACAGTTTAATTTCGTATACTTAATAATTATGCTACCAATGCCAGTATTTCATCTTAAAATATCGTTATTAAGGTAAATTGTGGCAAGGTGTAAGCTAAACAACTGTTGCATTTAGAATTTTTGGTTGTTTTTTAACCTCTGAATGTAATGCCAGAAGCTACATCTCGGGTGCTTTCCTTAATCTTTACTTACTTTGCGATGTCATCAACGTAAATAGCTGAATTTCATTTCATTTTTTTGTTTGGCTTTTTTTTGCCCATTTTAAAGAACAAGTTGTCTGCTTTTAATATTTTACTTTTCACATTTCTCCATGTCAGAGTTGAGCATCTCCGAATAATAAACGAGTATCACTCTTAAGCATGTTCGCCGACTGAAAAAATCTAGGTTAATGCAAGTATAAATATTTGCACTTCGGGTAAATGTGGATTTGCTTTCATGTTGAGTTGTACTGTTCATATCGCAAAGAACTCTGCGAGAGTGAAAACCAAAAACGTCTTACATTCTCGTGCTAATTTACTTTTCATCTACTCAGCAAGACGAGTGATATATGCGCGCGATTATTTGCTAAAAATCAGGGGCAATGCAAATTTATTTCAAATTAGCAACCAGCTTCTCCAGGGCGTTTCCTCTTCAACTGGGGAAAAGTTGTAAAACTCGTAGTTCAGCTAGGTGCTGTAAACCACTTCATTAATTCACGACTAAATAGCTGGCCACTCAACTTATTGATTTGTAAACGTAAATTTTAAAATGGGGAAAGTCCTGTCACCCGTGATGCTGCTCAAATTCTCGAGATTGTTTAAACTTTTATTTTCCGAATTGTCTGAGTGCTCCACTTAGTATTGCCCCATCTACAAACCAGAAAAAAAAGAAACGAGATTCACGAATTACTGCTGTTGTTGTTGTTTGCATTTGGCCTTGGGTAGAAATATTGCTCTTCTGCATAACTTATTTGTATTTTTTTAACAAAAAAAAAAAGATTCAAGTGTTAGTTTTTAAGGCGCGAAGTTTAGTTTGCTCAACTAGACCTAGATTTTCCTGTCATGTTAACCCAATTATGAAGTATTTTCAAACAAGAAAGCAACGAGTGGCATAGCAGAATTCCATAGGTTTGTCTTTGGCCTAAATGACAGTGGTGGGCTTTAAATTTATCTCAAAATATGGCATGACATTGTTCTTCTTATTGAGCTCAATTAGTTGCGAATTTAAATGCTGTTTCACGACGATAAATCAAACGTTTTCAAGTTGGAACCCAACTCTTCCTCGAATGGACTTCTGGTAAAATTAGACCGATATAATCTGGCTCAAATAATAGGAAAGTTTAAAAGGCGATAATGTTGGAAAGTTCAATCCCACTGAAAATGACACGGCCAATATTTTTGAAGATCGAGAAATACTGGTTTGAGAGAAAGTTTCACTTCTTTGTTATAAGTCGAGTTTCTTTTTTTTGTTGAAAATTTATTGTTTAGATGAAGTAGTTAAGCCAAAATCGCATAAATGAATTTTTTTTAAGTTGAAAAAATGTTCTTGAACCCGTTACCTTTGTCCGTTACTGTGGCCTAACAGGAGAAAAAACAACCTAAACTTCTTTTGTTATTTGTGTGACCATATTCTGCTTACTGGTAAGAAAGGCAACTAGGCGTAGTCAGTGACTAAAAAAAGGATCATAGTTGGATTAGTGGAAGGAAGTTAATGGATTTTATGTTTTAACTGTTAACCTTCGTGCACTGTCTTTGTGCACCGCTGTGTGGTGTGGAAGTGTTCCCTATACAGTATAGCTTTTTTCAATTTGGTCAACTCTCCTTTAATTTTTCCAGGCTTACGAATGGGCTTTGGAAGCGATGAAGTTTGTGTCTCGTCTTAAAATGGACCAATATACATCTCCTGAGCAATTATCTTGTCTAATGAAACATCTTCATCACTATTTGGACAGTCATCCTCCTCTAGGCGATGAAACGTTTGCTGAAATGATTGAACTCGCCACCAAATTGGGAAACGAGCGACTTTTGGAGCAGTGCAAAGTAAGTGAAATTGGTTCGGATGATTAGATCAGTGAAAAGTGTGAACTAGGGTGGTGGGTGCAGTTGGTTTACTCTTCGTCTGCTGTGCAATTTCTGAGTTTGTTTCAAGTGGTTGTTGGAAATGGATGAAATTTCACCTTCCCATTTAATATTATCAATTTCTAAAGAAACTTAATTGCGGTGTTCGTCTTCTAATCATGTTAAACATTTGGAGATTACTTTTTTGCATATAGAAACGTCCTGCAATTTCAAGTTCGTCGAACCTCATATGTTAAGAAAATTTGAGACTAATCCGATATCAGCCTTACTCAATCACATTACAATTAATTTCTCTGATATTTAAAATGTTACCATGAATATCGAATCAAAAGGGTTGAAATTCAAAATTCATCGGTACATTATTTTTATGAGAGCAGCAATTTTGGAATCATTTCGACATTTAATGCCAGTTTTGCAAAGTCTGGCAAGTTTGGCACATTAAAAAGACTTTGAGAAATATCCCCATATTGTTATGGGCATTATCATATCATTTTTATATCTTGTTTAGACAATGTTTAGTAATTGTCATATTTCGCAGCAAGAGTACTTAGACCCTATTTTTGTTAATTATATCTAAATCATGTCCATTTGGAAATTTAATTCCTGCATTTTCTTGAATAGGTTGCCCAGGTGCGATGTCGCGAAACTGCCGACCTGATCCGCACGCGGCATCAGACTCTCATGAAGGCCAAACAGCAAATTGAAGTTGAATGCGTGCGTCAAAGGCAACATCACCAAGAGACTCTTTTAGACCAAGTGAGTGAGGCCATGGCCACCCATAGTCCAAAACTGTACCAGCCCACTTCCCCTCTGTGGACTCCGTTTTCCACCAGCACGCCATGCTACCCGTACGCGAGACGTCGCTCGGTGTCCGGCTTGCCCTATAACCTCGTCTCAGCTCCGTATTCCTATTTCGGCGCGTCTGGTATCAGTGCAAACCATAGACGCCACGAATCCCTGGGTGCCAATTTGTTGATTTCGGAAGAAATAGACGAAACGAGTGACTCGTGTCTCGACAAAGACGTTCCTAGTGTGGACGAGGATCTCGCCCATTCCTCGGGCGAGTGCACCAAGGAGGAGTGCAGCAGTGCTAGTGCCAGTGCTACTGACAGTGCCGTTGCCAGCTTGAGCAGTGATGGGGAAACTGCTAATCCTGCGGACATTGATAGCAAAATGGATGATAAGACTTTAGCCATGCCCCTTTCCTCGTTATCCTTGAGTCAGACCAAGAAACTGATGAAGCGGAGCCAAACGTGGCAGTTCGAAGACGATGGCTTGTGGGACGTGCTACCTCCTCGACCACCGTGTGGTCATGGCCAGCTGACCAAGAATCTACCCACCAGAGGGAGTGCGGAAAGCATACCGAGGTAACTGAATGAAAATTTATGAATGTACACTATCGATATCATATGGCATCCGGAGCATCATAGAATAGCGTAAAAATAATCAAATTTCCCTGTGAAAGGGATCTATGATATTCAAATACTTCAAAAATGCCATTACTTTGAATGGATAGATGCGTTACAAAAATAACATTGGTGTAATGCGCATGTTGTACATGTATGCTTTCTAATGTATGTTTGGATGCTTTGCCATATACTGTATCTGAACAGAAGTGCTTTTTTTACATTGTGATTGAATTGAGCTGTGCGCATTTCAGCATCACGGAAAATGATGATGTTGGTCTTCCACATCACAACTCGAAAATGGGTTCTGGTTACCCTCCCGTCCCAGTCAATACCCACCTCCACCAGAGAGGATCTAGTCTCAATTTACAATTCTCTGCCACTTCTATGGCTGATTTGCGCCAAAACGATGAACAATTGAAGCAAAGGAGGTAAGATCTTCAAACCTACACTCTATTCAGGGAATTTGCACGTCTGTATATTTGACTTGGCACCTTAATTGGTAACTTTACCTGGAAACAGGGGCGTATACACATTTACAATAGACAGGGTACACCCAGACCTGGAAAAGTTAGGGGACTTGAAAATGTCTGGAAAAGTCATGAAGTCAGGGAAGAATGACTTATTTGGACAAAGTTAGGGAAATTCAACGTAGTCATGTTGTCACGATCCAAAATTAATGCTTCTACATGGTTAGCTCATAGCCCATTTGCAAAATTTTTCACGTTTTCCGGGTGCAAATTTGCAAAAATTTCCACGTTTTCAGAGAACAAATTTGCTTATTTTTCCACGTTTTCCTAGTACAAATTAGCAAAATTTTCCACGTTTTCTGAGTACAAATTTGCAAAATTTTCCATGTTTTCTGAGTACAAATTTGCAAAATTTTCCACGTTTACTTTGTAGAAATTTGTAAGATTTCCAAGCACAAATTTTTAACCTTTTCAGAGTACAAATTTGCAACATTTTCCGAGTACAAATTTGCGAAACTTTCTACAATTTCCGAATACAAAATGGTCAAATTTAATAATACGTTAATTTTCAAAATTGTCATTAGTAAATTTGGCAAAAATCTGTCAATTTTTGGCATTGTCATTGGTCAGGGAAATTTGTTTAAAACCTGGAAAAGTCAGGGAAGTTGAAAATGAAATTTATGAGGGAACCCTGATAAGAGGTCCCGGGATAATTTTGACGGTGTTATATAACCTGATGAAGTAATGTGGAAAGAAGAAACGATACGATAAATCGAAATTATCCAAATTCGATAAATTCGCTGCATTACATTTAAGCCAATTGCTTACAAATTACAAAATTACCACGAGATTTATTTGATTAAAGTCACGCTCTATTTCTCAACTTTCTCGTGTTCTTCAGATTGTCTTTTTTTACTGGTCTTGCTTGGTTTTCTTTTATAAGAAAACGTGTGGATGAAAATATTTGAAATGATTGCCGATTCCAGATGATAGACATCCATGCATGTTATTTGCGCAAATCAAATGTTCACCTTGTTTTTTAATGCCAAACATTTTTCCGGTTAATTTTAGAACCGTTCTTCTTATCATGCGTGAAATGATACAGACAGAACGAGATTACGTCAAGTCATTGGAATATATAATAGAGGTACGCCCTGATTTTCTCACAAGTTTTTGTGTCAAAAATTCACAAGTTTGAAAGTTATTTCTATAAATTCCATGTAATTAAATTCGTTCGCAGAATTATATTCCCGAACTCCTAAGAGATGACATTCCTCAAGCGCTTCGAGGAAAACGAAACGTAATCTTTGGAAATATTGAAAAGATTTACGAATTCCACAATCGCTACTTTCTACAAGAATTGGAGCAGTGCGAAAATTCGCCATCGCTCGTTGGCCAGTGCTTTCTGCGCCATGTAAGTGCAACACTTTTGACATTGTTCAAATAGTTTTTTTCTTGATTTCAGATTAAGAAGGATTGGTGCATCGCTACATTTGATAACTGCAATTAACTAGCACTTAAAAGTAGACTGCCTCGTTAATTCAGTAAATAATAAGAAGTACTTTTAATAATAGACGGGAAGGGTTGCCCCTGGATTGGTTCGCCTATAAGGTTTACGACCAAAATCAATTGAATTTGAAGTGTCGGAACCCAAAAGAACAACGATGTGATAATAACAGTTTACGAGAATAATCACCTCTTGGAAAATGGGGCTTTCGAAATAACTCATGATTTATTATTTGCCTAGGTCGAACTGTTTTGGACTACTGAACTACTATTTGATTCACGTTTTGTTTTACAGCCCTATCATTAAAATTATCTGGTTAGGAAATCTCCCCTTTCTTTATTTCTCCTTTTTTTTTCTTCTACCATGTAAGACAGCCTAAATCAAACAGCCTTGTTGTGAAATACTCCCATATATAATCTATGGCCGGCCATTCCCTCGCACACCCATTACTCAGTGGGCGTTTTAGCAGTTCAACCGACAAGTGGTCAGAATTCGCGCATGACCATGGGGCTATTTGGTTTAAATTTAGAAAATCGGAGTCGAACCAGGCGAATTCATCCCTTCAAATTTGTAATTTATTATCTGACGTTTAATCTGCCTACTTCACCCCTACAAGCTGCTCGCATGCATGGGCGGGGTTCCCCCAGGCCTGGAAAACCTGCAAATCCTGGAAAAGTCAGGGAACTCGAAAATGCCTGGAAAAGTCAAACAAGAATGGCTTATTTTGAAAAAGTCAGGGAAATTCAACGTAGTCATGTTGTTATATTGTTAGCTCAGGACCTATTTTCCGAGTAGAAGTTTGCAAAATTTTCCGCGTTTTCCGAGTACAAAATTGCAAAATTTCCTACTTTTTCCGAGGGCAATTTTTTCAAACATTTTGCGAATACAAACTTGTCAAATTTTGAAAATTTTTTCATGCAATTTTTTTTAAATTTGTCTGTGTTAATTTTCAAAATTGTCATTAATAAATTTGGCAAAATATGTCATTTTTTGACATTGTCATTGGTCAGGGAAATTTTTTTAAAACCGGGAAAAGTCAGGGAAGTTAAAAATGAAATTTCTGAGGGAACCCATTGAGGAAAAAGCGGCTTGAACGTTCTATTGTACAAAATGAAAATAGGTGTTTAGAATACCAACGTAGAATGGCTTTTTATCATTTATCCCACATCTTTTATCATTTATTGCATTCCTAGCATAACATGCTAAATAAAACAAATGTTTGCGGTTTGTTTTGCAAAATATTTAGCAATACTTATTGGGATACGTCTTCACGCACAATTCTTGAAATTTGCTATAAAATTAAAAAAAGAAATCATGTTCATGTTGAAAAATTGTTACATTGTGTGAAATCTGAATTTTTCACAATATTCATTTTAAATATATTTCCAGGAATCCTATTTCTACCTCTACGCTTTGTACAACAAAAATAAACCCAAATCGGATAGTCTTATGGCTGAATATGGATCGGCTTTCTTCAAGGTAAGATTGAGATTCACCTGCAACCTATAAATTCCAATTTCACACAAATTGAAAACAAAAACTGTATAAAATGAACATTTCTCTTCGAGAATAGATAATTACTGTGATCTAACAGAAGTACTTTTTCCTTTTACATTGTATATGTAGAGTAAACAATTGGAATTGGGGGACAAAATGGACCTTGCTAGTTACCTTCTCAAACCCGTACAACGCATGGGCAAATATGCGTTGCTTCTCAAACAACTGCTGAAAGAATGTCCAGAAAAGGATCCCGAATATGGCACGCTAACAGCATCGAAGGAAATGGTTAATTTCCAGTTAAGGCATGGCAATGATTTACTAGCCATGGATGCTATCAGGGAGTGTGATGTAAGAATTTTAAAAGCTTACTAATGGTATAAAATACTGAATTAGATGTGGTATTTCATAATTAAACAACAATATTGTGATTGCAATGTCTAGGTCAACCTAAAGGAACAAGGATGCCTGTTACGACAGGATGAATTCCTCGTCTGGCAAGGAAAGTCACGCAAATGTCTGCGCCAGGTCTTTCTCTTCGAAGACCTTATTTTACTCAGCAAGGCACGAAGAGACCCAAACAAAAAAGGACACGACGTTTACCAATACAAGCTAAGCATAAAGGTATTTCAAATATTAATATATTTTAATATATTTATTATTTGGGACAAAGACAGGAGAGAAAAGCAAACGTAATGATGACACATGTCAGTTTTGGTCCATGTTATAAATTATGGACTTAATATTTTTAAGATGACAGACATTGGATTGACGGAACAATTAGCAGAGAGCAACACCAAATTTGAGATTTGGTTCAGGAAGCGGAAAATATCTGATACATACACCTTACAAGCACCAAACCCAGAAGTACGACAAGCTTGGATACAAGAGATTTCTAAGTTACTTTGGAAGCAGGCGCTTAGGAACCGAGGTGTGTTGAAATCATTGAGAATGAATCATGATTGCTGGATTTTCTTGACGTTGAATTATCTGGAAATCTAAGCTAACGTTCGATTTGCTTTAACTTTGTGCAAAAGCAGAAGTGCGCCTGGCCGAAATGTCGTCGATGGGAATTGGCAACAAACCTTGTTTGGACATTAAACCAAGTCAGGATCAAATTAGCGACCGCTCAATCAGTATAACTCAACTTAACAAAGGTAACGCAACCAATTGAGAGATTGCGATCAAGCTATAGTCCAACCTTGTATATAACAAAATCTAGCAAGTTAATAAGTTTGCAAACTATAGTACTTTCTGTTTAACTTTGTTAGAATGTGGAAATTCTAAATTAATTTATATGCTTTTATCAAAATTCTTCTTTTTAAATTGTCAGTGTCGCATTAATCATTTAATAAATTGATATTATCACATTTAAATTGGTTTTTTTATTTGGTTTCAATGGTTTGTCAAAAAATCATTTTTTCTGGTGATTACTGTACTTTATAAGCGATATGTCGTTTTTTTACATTTTGTTATAACCAAGTTTATTGTAAAATGGCAACAACGAATATCTATCATGCTGCTCTGCCTGGGTTGTGTATAAATATGTATTTTTTTCTCTAATCATTAGCTCCTAGATTTAGGAATTCTATAGCTGTAACTACATCTGACTACCTGCGTAACAATAAGCGACCTCATTCCATTATATCCGTAAGCAGTTCATCCTCCGGTAGTAGTCAGTCCAGTTCAGGACTTTCCTACGGGGCTCTTAATCTTGGATTCGATCCAAGTGACAGCCCAAAATCACGTCATCGCTCTGTAACACAACAGTCACAGTGTTCTTCAGGTACGTCTCAATCTCAAAATATTTCAATTTAGGCTGCTAAATTCCAATTAATGTCTTTGAAACTGATCTTTTTGTTCTTTTTTCATCGTTTTTAGAAAGTGGCATTATACCAGACATAAGTCTGAACTATGATAGTCTTACTGACTCTGAAAGTCATAAAAAAGTGGAACGAAGTAACAGTAGTACATCTAATGAATCCATTGGCATTTGTTCTCTGCCATTGTCCCCCGCGACGCCGGTTTCACCAGAAGATGATGTTGGTATTGGCTCAGAGGTCAGTTGTCAGTCATGTATCATTTAATTACCGAGATTCATAATTGCATCGTGCCTGTTGCAATAAAACAAGTATTTAACCAATGGATTTTTTTTCGTGTCTTCAAACCGTGTTTCATTTTTCTAAAAATGAAATGCAGTTGTTAATAAGGATTAATTGCAAGGCTAATGGTCTGGGTAAAAGTTAATGAAGGAACCCCTTTTTACTAACTTATACAGGAATATTAATGTGTTGTTTTTTTATCTTTAAAATATGTGTATATTTCATGAATTGAAATAGATCTTAATACACCGTAATAGATATTGAAATAGATAACTTTGCTCTTAATTTTATTTACCTTTCTTTTCCTTTTACGGTATATTGGGAATAAGGTGAATCTCATTTGTTTGTTATCAATCTCGGCTAGATTTGTTTTTACAATTTAATATTTCCTACAGTGAACTTGCTTTATTAATGTTTGCCAATTTCTAATAGGTGCCATGAATGTCTAGCAGAAGTTGCATCAGTGTTGTCTACCCCAGTTTAAAGAAAGGCTCAGTTTGAAGATAGGAACAGCCTTTAAATAACTTAATAGTCCTGCCATATGATAGTAAAGACTAGCAAGAATGTAGCAATTACTATACATCACTGCCAATTCTTAAACGTGTATTTTATAATTTATTACTGTTAATATTCCATCGATGATATATCTTCTTAAGCGTTTAATCTGTAGCATGGAAAATAGACTTTTGATTCGGCCACTTTATCTGAGGCGCATCATCGAACCACCACTGTTCGAGGCGATACCAGAAAGAAATTTCTTTGTTAATTCCCAACAAAATCTGCTTGTCGTATTTTAAAATATAATTGACGAAGAAATTGAACTTAGCTTTGTGACTTGACAACTCATCTAAAATTTCTCTTGCATTGGCATCCAATGCAACACTTTTTTTTACATTTTCTTAGTTAGCGCGAGAGCTAAAAGCTATTGAGGAAATAACCTGAAGTGTCCCCCCCTTCTCCCCCAAAGTCTTGTATAGCATTAATCCACATTCTGTACAAATTGCCCCTTGCTTACAGTATGCCGAATGTGTTTAACATGTTCGCAATTTTTTTACATTGATGGGAAATAATTTTCTTTGACATTGCCCCTCAAACCTCTAACAAAATTTAAAATAGACATAAATGTTCAATTTTCACAGTGATTTCCATCCATTTTGCTAAAAAAAAAAAAGACCAAGTAGAGGCACCGTTTGCGACTACAGTATAACTATGAAGGTCAAATTCATTCGAAATTCGAATTCTTCCCAAAGTCCTTATATTTATAAGATTAACAATCATTTGTCTTCCCCGTATTAATGTTTTTCATTATTATGATTGTCTCATCACATTTGCAAAACAATCGTCGATTTTTGTTTGCGCAGCATTCAATCTCACCTTGTATTTGTCTGTTCTTAATTTGTGTTTGTTGATATGAAAATGTTCTTTGAAACCATTGCATTTTTCACTTCGATGCAAAGTTATGTTCTTCAAAAGAACCCTTTTGGCCAATGACACAAAATCTCAAAATAAAATTCAAATAAATGGCGTGATTGCTAATTCGAGGAGCACGGGAATTCTCGATTAATCTGCACACTTGAAATTTAACATCATTTTCTGATTATTGTATAAATTAAAATAATCCATAGCAAATCATGCGGTGCGTTTTGTATTAAAAATTTTAAGTTGTAGTAATTATCAATGCCTCGTATTAGAAAAGAATCGCATAATTTTCAGACAGTAAAATAGGACAGTGCTAAAATAATGCTGGTGAATTGGACAGATTTTTATATATTATATTTTCAGTCACAGTTTTTAAATGTAAATGTTAAATTTGACAAACAATTTGGTATACACAGAAATATTTTTGGTAAATTTAAAAAAAAAAATGTCATAACATCTGAGAATTGGATTTTAAACATGAAGTATGCTATTCTCGTCTTTATGAGCACGCGTCTTTCTTATGATATTGTATTGTTTTATGTATCTGAAAAAGCTCATGAATAGACAAACCCTCGCGGATTGATTTGGGGATTTAATGTGACAAATACAAATTGTGTCGATTTTTTTAAACTGATGCCGTTTTTCAGACAAACAAATTATTTTGACTCGAAGCAGAAACCCACGTACCTGAATTAATATATCTTTGGCTTGTCTATAACATTGAAAATAAAGCACATCAACGTTTGTGTACACTATAAGAGACACCGTTTAAAAAGTAATAGAATAAAAATGAATAATTTCTGAGAAGCATAAAATATTCTGTATTACTGATCAGTACTATTTATTAAGCATATCTATACTATATGGTCATAATTTAATTACGCATATCATAATACGTTGTTTTAGTTTAGGAAATTAATCGAATGCTTTCACCAGCCATGTGAATAAAGAGTGGAAGGGGTGGTCAAATTTCTCGATGTTTTGAATATCCAAAATTGTTGCCAAAATCATTCGATTTTTCGCCTGTATTTTCCCCGAGTAATCTGTATGTTCAGTTCGCATCCATGGTTTCATAAACTAAAGCCCAGCGAATAAATCGTTTCAACTAAGAATTTAAATTAATATGATTTCCTGGCCGTGGAGCAAAAATACGCGAACGATGACCCGTTGAACAGGTCATCATTAAAACAGTTTAAAACGGACGTTAAAGACAAGTTTCCATTATTGTCGCTTATAAGAAGAAAAAAAATTCATTTTCGAATAAAATTAATAAGACTTAGGCAATCTGGTTACCAACCTCAAATCTGCCCTTAAACGTTTTTTTATAGGTTGTATTTTAAGAAAAATAACAATTTAAAAGGTGTTAAATCCTCCCAAAACAATATTTTGTGTTTTGTACTGCTATATTGTATTGCTTAATTTAATTTCCCTTTTGATTTCTTTAATACAATGTTCGTTTGTATGATACTGCAAAATAATTTGAAAATTCGTTTATTTTATTACCCTTTATCCCTTTTTCCTGTAGCCTTATATGTTCATTTTCCCTCGTTCTGTTTTTATTATTATAACAGGTTCTCACGTGTGTGTATTTTATGTGGGCTTGCCATATTTTTATTCAATTTATTTAGTCTTCTGAGATTCATATTTGGCAACAATGCTTCAAGTTTTACTAACACAGTTCAATGTGTATTTTATTTGCTTTGTTTTTCTTTAATATTTTTTGCAAGTAGTCTTGTAAAATTTTTACTTTTAATTATTTCAAATTGAAACTTTCTAACAGGTTATGTGAATTATGTGTAAGACCTTTTTTCCCTCAGTAGTACGAACGTCTCATTACTTTTTGTTTTTAGCGATATTGAAACTGTTACACCTTGTGTTAGACATAATATTGTACATATTATGTATCATAGTCTAGTTCAGTTTTGTCTGTATGGCTTCATATCTGAATATATTAAAATTTTGTATTTGAATTCTGACTGAAATACTGTATGTTTTATGTTTTATAAAGGTTTTCACTTTTGAGTATATTGTAAAAGTTTCGTGATAAAATCAATTTTTAGTGATAAAAGTTGGCGATGACCGTTAACGTTATACAGTCGAACCCTGATAAGTGGAAATCGATCTGACATCGAAATTGTCTACTTATCCGGTTTTTTCACTTATCGGGGTTTTGCGGGATGCGCTCAAATCTGATCAGTTTCTGCCCAGCTTAGTCAAATACAGTGGAGCTTAATCTCTTAGAAGAGCATTTATTGATAAAAACATGTACTGTAACCAAGGCTTTATAACGAATAAATGTACATTCAGCATTAAGATCTATAGTAGGAGAAACAGTAAAATATACTTCGTTTCTTGTCTTTGTTTACGATTTAAGGGTGTCAGAAATTTCGATCTTTTTTTCTATATTTAGAGATGTAGGAATTATTTTTGGTTCTGACATAATACAGTACATGTACTGTTTATCTCCCTTTCACACAAGTTGGATACCGTATTCAGTCACTGAGAAATTGTGTAGACCAAAAATATTCCACAGTTTAATTAGCTTGATAGACAACCTAAAGAATTCATTAAAGTGCATGTACACTTTCTTAAGCTTATGCTAGAATATTTACCATTTTCATCAAGTTTTTGACCAACATAATACTGAACAATGTAATTACAGTGGTTAATATAGCACAGCACCTCCGTTTAATAGTGTAGAATGAAAGGCACGGCACGATCCGGTCTTAAATATACGCAGAAGCTGCACATGGGGCTTGCAAATAATTGTCACATAGCCGGTTTTTTCATTTATCGGGTTTTATATAACATAGAAAACGTATTCAAAAAGTTCGGGGCTTTGAAATGTCTTGCATTTATCAAGTTTTCCACTTATCGAGTTTCTACTTATCCGGGTTCTACTGTACTACTCGTATATAGAGAATATCTTCATTCTACAATAGAAGCTGGAGGCTAGTTGTTATTAAGGAAGTTTTACCTGGGTATTATAATATTTGTAGATTTAATGTACATGTATGGTTCTTATCTAAACCCTAAGGAAGAATTACGATACACCACGTTGTCGTTTACCATCGAATCACATAGCGAGGCACCAAAGTTTGCATAAATCGACAAAATAAACCCAGGCCTTAAAAACCGCGTTGCATTCCGGTAAAAACCACGCTGAGGTAATGGACCACCATCATTTTCTTCTAAAACTAACGTGCTGAGCAAGAAATCTACACGAACAGGAAGGAAGAAGGGATGGGGGGAAGGTAAGAGTAATCGCATCGGGAAGGATGTAAGATATTTAACTGAATATATTGCAAAGTTGGATTTGGGTGAAACTGCATGGTCTTCGCCAATCTGCATTTACAGTTCGTTTAGTAAGTTGGTGGTTATTCATTAAAGGTAAACTCTGAACACCAGAAATGTCCAATTCTCGAAATTGTGACACTTTTAGGAATAAATACACTGTTCAATGGGTTTAGTAAAGGCTGTAAAATTTGGAGAAATTTTTGCACTTATGCATATATGTATCTTGATTTTCTACGCATATCGTCACGACTGTAAAAATAAGCACTCGCTCGTCATGTACATGTACAGTCATTACTAATTATTGTTGCATTTCTTGGTCAAAATATTTGAATTGCAGCGACATTTTTATTTCTATTGATATTGTTTGATCTACCAGATTTATACAAAAAATTGCATTCATATACGATATTTTAGGGGTATTCAGGCAGAATTTGTACGAATAGTACCTGTACATGTATACTTTTGGCTGTCGTGAAGTCACGTATGCAATAGGAATGCATTCATTAGCATGTCGATTTTTCACCCGTGATTTTAAGACTGCTAAAAGTGCCATTCGTAAAACTTCTACCTGAGTTCCCCAATTGTAGAATTCGCAGCAACACAGCATACTGTATGACATGACTTTATATCATTTATTGCTTAAGCATGAAATAACTTCCTCATTTTTCATTGGCGCGTAATCACGAATTTAGTTTCCCCGACTATTTACTTTAGATAATTTAGAGTTAAGCATATAGCTTGAAAGCAGTGGTAAAATGAATATAAATCATTGTTTACAATGTACAATGATAGTTTAGTCGTTCAAAAAAGATGCGGTAGGGTTCTGTACTCTTTTAAAATTTATTTTGTTTCATCCGACATAATGTACAGTAGAACCCGGATAAGTAGAAACCCGATAAATGAAAAAACCTGATAAATGCAAGACATTTCAAAGCACCGAAC